>JADRCD010208044.1:1340-15572 GCA_019843815.1 Montemys delectorum | reverse complement strand
CTTCTTCTTCTTCTTCTTCTTCTTCTTCTTCTTCTTCTTCTTCTTCTTCTTCTTCTCCTCCTCCTCCTCCTCCTCCTCCTCCTCCTCCTCCTCCTCCTTCTTCTCCTTTTTAAAATTTTTATTGGTTCGTTGTCAATGTCACATCATTTACCCCAATATAACTTATATCCCCTTCCCCTAGCACCCACCCTCCATCCTTGTAACCTCCCCTCAACAGTTAAAAAAAAAAATCTCATCATGGAAGCTGTAGTGTTTCATGGTGTATCCCACAGTATACCCTTTATTTACACTTCTTTGCTTGCAAATGTTCATTGCAATGACTTCTTGGTCTGGTATAAGGCTTCTGCTACTCTATCAATACTGAGCCTCACTGGGACTCTTCTCAGATATCTTGTTGCCCTGTGTCATGGAAATCCTGTAGTTTTGGATGTACTCCAGAAGTTCATCAATGGATAGATGTTGGGTAGGTCAATTCAAAGCCCTGGATCTCGGCCTGAGAGGTATCTGATATGGTCAGCTCACCAGCTCTCCAGCTCTTATGCCCTTGGGCTGGCTCACAAGCAACCCCACCCCAATGCTCCCAACCAGTGCCAGCTCCATTCTGCTGCCCAGAGAAGGAACAGGACCTACTCTCTTGAGTGTTGCAGCTAGTGATAGAAATAGACATGAACTCAAGTCTTTGCATCTATGTGGTAAACACTTTGACTGGACCAACTGTGCAGTCCTCAAAATAATACAATTCTATATCATATTATGAATTAGTAATAAACATCTGAAGAATTAAATCTCTATCTCTCTCTCTCTATCTCTATCTCATAGACATGATACATACTATAAGAAAATCAAGCCTTAAATGTTAAATTATTTCAGCAAGTTTTTATAATTTCATTTTAATATGTATAACTTAAAATTCAGAATAAATTTCTTTATTTTTAGCTACCATTGAAGCTTTCTGAATTCTTTTTACTGTGCTTACTTCCTATCCTCCTTCACCCTGCTTTGATAAGCAGTGATTACATCTCTTCACAGGTGTATCTGTAGCTTTTTAGTGTCTTTAAATTCAGGGTCACTGAGTATACTTTATTGGATCTTTAGATTAAACATGTAGGAAACCAGGAAATACTAGTGGAAAGAAAAGAAAGAAAAGAAGTAGGGAGGGAGGAGAAATGAAGAGAAAGGGGACATAGGGGAGGAAAAAGGAAGAGTAAGAGCAAATTACTTCTCATATTTGAAGAATGTCAAAGATGAACAATGTTTTCCATTTACTCAGAAATAGACATTAATGGGACTTATCTCCCAAGGTTTTTGATTATTGAAAACTACATGTCCTCCAACAAGGAATGTCCCCACACAGTTGCCCCCTTTACTTATGTTCTTATTTGTCCTTCAAATGGAACTTACTGAGCACAGAGAAGTGTCAATCACTGTCTGATATCTAACAACTCATTTATTGTAGCCTTAGTGGGATTAGCCAGGTGCTTGTTGCCATGAAGATACACTCATTAATGAGCAACTGTATCTGAAAGTTCGGTGAGACACAGTGAAGTAGATCACATTTTGGTTGCCTGATCCATCCTGGTACACTGATATTGCACATGCTTTGGCCCTAATTTACTCTGGTACAAACTAAAATAACTTTGTCCTTCCACATATGAATCCCTATATTCTGTCTTCTTCTCATACCAGAAAACCTAAAGTTCCCACCACAGGAAGTGCAAGTAGAACACAGATCCTGGGGCTCTCAGTTCCAAGGTTCACACTAGATATTCTTTCTATTCCCCATAGTCAACCGGGAAGCCAGTTTTTATTAAACACCTTAGGGAAAGAGCTATATAGAGCTCTTGAGTGAGAATAATCATTGGGTTATACTTCTGTTGCCCTGAAGAAAGGAGACATTTATGATACCTTGCCAACCATCTTGCTAAACTACTTAATGCAAATATTCCTTCTTGAAAAACCAAGTGACTGAATGGAGAATTCATTGCAAAGCCCTTTCAAATATCAATTACACAAATGATTAGTCTTGTTGTTCTTAACTCGAGTGAAACAAACAAAAAAATTATTATAATTCCTCCCTCTCAACATCCTAGAACCACATATATTATATATCATTTATTTACTCAAGGGTCAGTTCTGGAAATAATTTCTACAGTTGTGGGACAGAGAAAGGAAGACATGTAAGATTTTGATACCTTTGTGAGGGTGGTCATGGTTTTGAAGATTTCTGTCAAAAAGTTCATTGGGCTTATTTTTTTTTTTAATGAAATAGAAATCTGCCATGTTTCCTGATCCTCTTTATATTTAGTCAACTAGCTGAGCCACTTACAGATTCCTTAGCTAATGTGTGGTGCTTCCAGAACTTGTCAATATTTAATCCATTCAGCTAGGGGTCATCTGGTGTTGAGTGAACCATGGAGCATAGGAATGGAAAAGCCCTGGTTTGGGAATCCAAGGCAAGTTGCAATCTAGTTCACTAATGAGCAAGTGAGAAAACTTTTAATTCCCATGAACCTCAGTTTTCTACAAAACTCACTTCCAACTTTTCTCTTACAGAGTTAACACATGCTTTAAGACCAAAAACTAGATATGGAGAGTGCATAGCTCAATTTTTCACTATGCACTAGGAACACAGCAAATGGCTCTATTTCCTGGATTCTCCATGTATTAAGGAAGGAAGCAGGGGAAAGATGAAGGTCAGAGAGACTGAGGACCGGGGATTTAAATCATTGAAAGCTACCAGCAACCCTGCCTTGACTCCCCTGCATGTTCTGCACTTTAACAGCAGAGTTCAAAGCAATTATTCTCTAACGAGGTTCATCATTAAAATCCTTTGGAAGTGGGCCTGGACCTCAAGCTCACAATCTACTCTAAGATGGGCCTTAAACTCAGATTCTGACTCAGAATTTTGTAATAGAGGCCAGAAATGCATGTTTTTGTGATATGGAGGCTCTTAACATAGGCTATATGACAAGAGCAGACTATCCACTTCCCAAAGATCATGCTTGTACAATTAATACATTGATTTGAGCAAAGCAGAAGCACATGTGCACTTTAGTTAGGGAGAAGATGACTGTTCCCTGGGAGAGAAGAAGGGTGCTAAGATTTACTCCAGAAACTAGAGATTGCTAGTGTAGAGTTGACACATGTGATTTGGGCCCCAAAAGTAAGATTCCTCAGCTACATTGTTTAGAGAAGTCCTGAGAACTATATGCTTACAGTGTGTCATGATAGTCTGGATTCTGGAGATTGTGAGCAGGAGAATTGCCAGTTTGAACTTTCCTCTTCCTTCTTGTTGAACCTTATTTTTAGATGCAACAATAAGAATTAGGTCAGGATGATGGTGGTGGCATACACCTTTAATCCCAGCACTCTAAGAGGGCGAGGCAGACTGATCTCTGTGAGTTCAAGGTCAGCCTGGTTTACAGAATGAATTCTAGGACAGCCAGAGGTATATAGAGAAGCTCTGTCTCAGAAAAATAAAAATAGAAAAATAGAAAAAGAAGAGTTATGGCATTAGGTGGCTAAGTGAGAAAGACCCCCTCTTCCATTGAGGATGATAGAAGGCCTGCTCAGAGAAGTAGAGAGGAACAGCCCCAACCAGACACTGTACTAATAAATGCCTAGACCTTGGGGGGTGGGTGAGTTGTTTAAAATACATTTACATGGGCCCTAAGTAACCTAGTTGGTGGTATTTGATTAAGCCAACACAAACAAACAGAGGGATGGACTCAGGAGAGAGTAATGAAATGTTAAAGCATTGGGGGAGCAAGGACTCAGGTGACAGGGAACACTCATTTTAGTTTAAATTACTGGAGGAGATCTCCAAAGTTCCTGTCCTTGTGCTCTGGGGAAATGAGGGGTAAGAGGCAGCAGCACCTCAGCTTTCTCTGAGTTTAGGCTTCTCATCTACTGAAAGGTTGCTTTATCTGATGGCTTCACTCAATGGCTCCTTTCCTCTGATGGTTCTTTTTCTCCAGAGAAAAGCCTATTATCAGGTGAGCTCTGAGGAATGGATATGAAGTCAGGTCCTACCATCAACAAAGGCTGAGACAGGTGAGACACCCAGTAAAGATGAGGAGACTTCTTTACAGTGATTCCCCCACCCCCCACCTCGTGTCTCTAAACAAGCTAAGGAATATTGTGAGTCTCCAGGAGACAGTCTGAAGTGTTCTCTGCCAAAATGTCTGACCACAGTCCTTGTGTCAAGGGTTTTCTGTTTGTCTGACACACACACACACAGAGAGAGAGAGAGAGAGAGAGAAAGAGAGAGAGAGAGAGAGAGAGAGAGAGAGAGAGAGAAAGAGAGAGAGAGAGGGAGAGAGAAACATATACGCACAATTCTAGGGTCAAACCAAGGGCCTCAGATACATAAAGCGTATGCTTTATCATTGATCTATCTTTCCAGCCCCTCTTTTGCTTTGAAGTGATAGGAGACTCCAACTCAGACAGGCATAGAGGGAACTTTCTGGCTCACAGAGCCATACATAAAGCCCAGGCTTTGTTGAGTCCAGAGGTCTCCAGTGATGTCACCACTGTTTGTCTCTTTCCATCTTTTGGCTCAGCCTTCCTCAGGGCTGGCTTGGTTTTCACAGTCTTTCTCCATGTGGTGGTCCTTGGCAGCTCGAGGTTTGCATCATACTCACAGCTATAAATTTCACTGTGGAAAAAGCTTCACTAGAGAACTGGGCTTATCTTAAGTGAATCATGTTTGAATTTAGAAGTGTTTAAAATCCTAAATAATTAAGTTAAGATGATAGAAATACAAACCATAAGTTCTGAATACCCTGGTTTTTGTGAGAAAGCCTTCTTAATGACAGCCTTTGGTACTGGTGCATGCTAGTTTAAGGCAGAATGCAATTGCTGAGAGGAAGCTGTTCTTTAGAAAGACTCATGTACATGAGTCTCAATTCTTGCTTCTCAATTCTTGATGGTCCCCTCATCCCAGACTCGTGCTTTATAATGTACCGTGTTTTCTTATTGCTTCAAGTTAATGAAATAATGCATCAACACACTGAAGTGAGCATCTGACTGACTTATGCTTTTAATTTACATACTACTTAAAATGAACTCTAGTATATGTGCGTGTGTTGTATGTCTGTCTGTTTGTATGTGTGCGGGGGTGAATGCATACATGTTCGTGAGTGTATGTGGGACCCAGAGGTTAAGATCAAGTGTCTTCCTCAACAGCTACCTGTTTATTTTTGAGACAGAGTTTCTCAGTGAACCTGAAACATGACAATTTGGCTAGACTGGCCAGCAGCCCTCAGGGATCCTCCTGCCTCTGCCTCTTTAGCACTGTGGTTACAGGCACAGGCTGTTCTGCTTGGCTTTTATGTGGCTTTTGGAGAGCTGAGCTGAAATCTTCCTGATTGCATTAGATGCACTTTATCACTGAGCCATCTCTTAGCTTTAAAATGGAATCTTAAAAATTTCTGCCCATTACATCTATTCCTAAGTCTATTTTAAGTAATTATGTTATTAGAAAACTGTGGAGAGTACATCTACTTGTTTTTTCTTTTTTTTTTAAATTAATTTTCAACTTTTAAATCTATGACTAGACTCTGAACATATTTGACTGTGAATCAAGGATTCTTTATTGGTGTTCCAAATTGCTTCTAAATCATCTGCATCACCAAAATGGCAAGCGTTGCTGAGCAGCCAATACGGAGGAGGCCTAATATAATTGGTCAGCTAGTAATCATTCCACATTCAAGCTGGGAACAGCAATGACTTTATTTTTATATATAGGATATTTTTGAGGCAGTGGTTCATTTTTTATAACCTAAGGAAATTATTGAGGTAAGTTAGAGAGTTACTTTTCTGTGGAAAGCTCATGCCTTTTCCCACTTGTGTGTTCGGCCTTTATGGCCAACTAGGAAGAAAACCACATGACCGTCATTAGGGACTGTTTTCTTCTGGGATAGTACTTGGTATTCATCAACAATACCTTGAGAAATGTCATGAGACTTTAACACAGCAGTTCTTAACTTGTGGGTTGCCACCCCTTCGGCAAACATCTCTTTCCCAAAATATCATATTAGGATTCATAACGGTAGCAAAATTACAGTTATGAAGTGGCAATGAAAATGATTTTATGGACAGGAGTCACCACATGAGGAACTATAGTAAAGGGAACTGTAGTGAACTGCTTTAACATTTTCTGAATCATTAAAGGGAGATCCTAAGATGTGGAACTGCATACTATTGCCTTCATTGCTTGAAACTACTTATGCACAGGGAATGCATAAGTGTACACTCTTTGAATTATTTGATCAAACAGAATACTCTGCAAGGTGATGGTCTTTGTAAAAGTGATTTCTTTGACGCAAACCTTTCCGAATAAAAAACACTTACGCGTTCCTTCCTGTTACAAGGCCCTTCTGTGCAGAAGCTAACATTAATTGTCAACAGCTCTGTTCAGGTGAGGCAGTTCAGTCTTCGTGATAGTAATGTGAAAGCAATAGGAATGGTTTTATAGTCACTGTTAGAGAGAGAGAAACTGAGATGTAAGGAGGTCAACTGATTAATGCTTCTGAGCTCGTAAATGGCAGGACTGCCTAGGTAATCCATTACAGAGCAGGGCAAATGATATTAGACACTATGTGCCCTTCACTATTGACTACATCAATTGGCAGTACTGCCTGAAACACAACAATCAATGGAACTTTCAAATTTGCCTCCAATGTGCAAGAGCCTACAAGTGCATGTACATGCGTGCTAGATCACAACTGTATGGTGGTTCAGTACATTTTAGCTATTGCATGGCTGTTGTTCTTCTGACTTGGGTTACAAAGACTTTTAACAAAGCTTCCATAAATAAGGGACCAAGTAAATAAAAATCTCATATTTGTACTGTTACACTAATAAGCTTAATAACAATAATCCAAAAAACATCTGCAATCATAAAATAAAACTTCATTACCATTTCAATGCAGTTACTGCAAATCCTCAGGTTAGCCAGTACACCAGCTGTGTCTTGGTGCTTCACAGCACAAAACAGCAATTCATTCCAAATTACCACTCTCTGTTAGTGACTCTTGCTCCTTGGCTTCTTTCCCATATACTCCTGCTGTTCAGATCTATTGTTTCTCCTCAATAGGAGCTTTTTGTTTCTTGGAAAAGCTAGAAGGATTGTCTTGTAAAAAACTAAGCTAATGTAGCTTTGGTATCCCTACATCCTCTAGCAATTGGACACTCTTAACTTTCCCTTTACTGGTTGGCATTTCACAAACAATTAAGCAAGGTGTTTAGAAGACCTCAGTCAAACAGTGCAATTGGAATTTGCAAAACTTACACTGTTTCCTGGCTGTGTGAAGTGAACTTGTCCAACATACAGATAATGAACTTCCTTCTCTCTGTAGGGGCTGTGGATTTGAGAAAACCCCCTCTCCATCCTTCCTACCATGGGCCTCTAAATCATCAAATTCCATATCAAATTACACAGAGCTTCCCTCTGAGAGTTTATGGTCTTGGAACAGCAGGTTGAAAACCAGACTGGGGGAAAATGAAGGTTGTTCTTTGAGTCAAATGTAACACATATACTGGCTCATAGAAACTTTATACCACTTAAGAGTTCTGCTTAATAGGCAGTTTATTTTTATGCTGCAAAATACTTATCTATTCTCTTTCATCTGGAGCTTAAACTTTTGCAACCCTTGAGTACAAACGAAGGATAGAAATGAGAGTATATTTGATCTTAGTTTTACTGACATGTAAGATTTTAGGCAAACATTGTCCTTCGAATTAACTCTTTCAGTGCAGCACATAAGCAAGAAATTTAGTTCTTCTGAGAATATGGAGCCCCCAAATTAAATTTATATGTGTGTTAACACTTGTAAAAGTACACTGTCACTGTCTTCAGACACACCAGAACAGGGCATCAGATTCCAGTACAGATGGTTGTGAGCCACTATGTGATTGCTGGGAAATGAACTCAGGACCTCTGAAAGAGCTGTCAGTGCTCTTTCCTGCTGAGCTATCTCTCTAGCCCCAACTCTTTCTATCATGCTGTCATTGTGTATGTTATTGTGTACAGATGACCACACACTCCTTTTCAGGTATCCTGAGCACTTCTTTGTGAAACATCTTGTTAGATCAGTATCTGGGAGACTTTATAGAGCAGGGAGGCATCCTCTGGGAGCTGGGGACTCACTTTGATGAAGAGCATCCCTTTGAAATCCAGACTAGACCAGAGGCTAACCCTAACAGCAAATGCTGCAGGTACCTTAAGTCTCTGAGGATGCATCTCTTTGACATACTGAGCATCTCCTCTAAGCAGTCTGTTACACAGATAGAGTAATTACATCAAAAACAAATGGTAAGAAGGTAGAAGACTCTGTTAGGTCCTGTTTTATGTATAGAAATAGCCATTGTAGAAAAGTGGTAATAAACATAACAGTTGACTAATTTTCATAGGTTGAGCTTATTAATCTTAATATCAAGTGCTAATTGAAATATTTGATAATTTTTTTTTCATTAAGAAGTATAGGCACGTTGACTGATTATAAAAGTTAAAAGGCAAGGATGGAATATTGTGGAGCTTCTTCCTCCATCAATCGCTCTACACGATCCTTTCTTTTTCAGATGGTAAATGATGTGACATGGGTTCACGTTAGGAAGACACAATGACACCTATTTACATAGTTTATCTACAGATCCACATGTCATTGGTTATAGAAATCTAATCTCTAGAAGTAGACTGTGGATGAATGCAGGTATTAGCAACAGAGTCAGCTCAATGTGCTTGGTTGGCCAACTTGTAGCACCCGAAATGATGATTTTTATGAGGTCCCTCTGAGAAAGTCGTGGTCATTCTGGAAACATCTTTAAAAATCCTGTTAGCTATTAGATGATATTTTCATGATGTGTATGAACTCCAAGAAATAAGGTTCAAGCTAAAGGGCTGGAAGGATTTATTTTGAATTTACTCTATGAAACCTTGCATTGTTATCTGCAAATATCACCTATACTATATCACTGTAAATCTGCCATTTTCCCATGGATTTTTGGTAACTGACTAGATTCAACATATGCCACTCATAAAATGGAATAGTACATCCCTATGATTCTTAACACCAGCTGTTCATGCTTGCAGCAGAGTCAGTATCATATGACACATGGATTCTAGGAGGAAGGAAAATTTGAAGAGGATGAACCACAGACTTAATGGCTCTGTCATTTAACAGGGTCTGACATTCACCATTTGTAAATATAAGATAGAAATTATAAATTAGTTACAGTACTGGTTGCTGTCCTATGAATGTCTGTTCTTTGCTAATGAGAGGCAGAAAAGAAGTAGATACAAAGAGGAGGGATGGTAGGGGGGATCTGGAGGAATGGAGGAGAGGAAACTCTAACCAGGATAAGTAGTATGAGAAAAGAATGTATTTTCAATAAAAAGGAAAAATAGTCATAAAAATATTTTATTATGACAATAGATATAAATATACATAATATAATTCATTATATTTATAAAATAAATACAAAGATAATAATACAAAATTTTAAATTACTTTTTACTAATATTATTAGAATAGTAATAATTCAAGTACTTGACTCTTATTTGAAATAAGCCTTCTATGAAAAGCTTTCACAGTATACGTACAAACATACACAAAGGTTCATTTTTGTTTAGAAAATATTTGTATACCAGATATATATTAAACCCCTGTAGAGACCTGACTTTATTTTATACAATGTAATGTGAATTGACCAAATAGAATCTATATTACCTAGGAATACACAAGTTAATTTGAAGAGCTAGATACTGTTAGGCATAAAAGTAAAGGGAGATGACTGATTCATTTTCAAGAAAGCCTTGATTAAAGAAGTAAATAATGTTATGCCTTATAAAAGAGAAGATCAAATTTAAACTTCTTATTTTTCAGGATTACATCTGACAGGTGTTTCTATAGTTTGATGTCTATTCCTTTCTTGACTTTTCTCTCTTTATATACTAGTGTTCTCACAATTGAATCCAGCTCCTAGCACATGTCAGGCAAGAAAGCCCCTAGCACATGTCAGGCAAGCATTCTATCACAGAGCAATAGTGTACGCTCCTCACATAGCCTTTTAACAAATAGATTATAATTTAAATACAATATTTCTCTCTTCCTTAAAACATTTATACTCTGAAATAGAAATGGGTTGGTCCGTGTAATGCCATCTCTATGTATATGTTTAGTGTTGACCAGTTGGCCTGAGACAACCAGTTGGTGTGTTCTTCCCTAGGGAAACCAACCCAGTTTACCCAGTCTCATTTTCCCTCAGTTGCTTATTGTTCAGAAAGGATTGAAGCTATGTGGGCTTTTCACCATCCAGCTCGACATGTTCGTTGGTGTCCTCCTGTTGAGTTCACAACTGGGCAGTCGAGTTGGTGAGAATTTATGGGAGTAGCTTCTGATATTACTAGGAGACACAGTCTCACAGAAAACTCCCTGATCTGACACTTACAATCTTCCTGACTGCTCTTCTGAAATGTTCCCTGCCCCTTAGGAATGGGAGTGTTTTGTGATTATGTCCACTGGGACTGGGCTCCACAACTCCGCATTTTGATTGGTTGTGATTTTCTGTACTGGTCTCTGTTGCAAAGGAAATATTACTTGAAGGGGTGAATACTACACTTATCTGTGGTATGAGGACAATTGTTTATAGATTATTATTAAGAATTGTACTGGTTTAGCAAATTAGTGGTTGTAGATTTTCCAATAACCATGATTTCTAAGTTTTTTTTGTTTTGTTTTGTTTTATTTTGTTTTAGATAAAGTTCCAGACTGGCCTCCGAATTTAAATCCTTGTGCCTCACTTTCTTCAGTTCTGGGATAGGCATATACCATCGTGCTTGGTGCTTCATGTGCAATCTTGATTTATATCCTTAAAATAAGCAACGGATTTTTTTTTCTGAACACTTTTCACCATGACTTCTGGATGAGCAGATCCCTTTAGAGTGACCTCATTGTCCAGACATGTCCCAGCACCATCGAAATGCCTTTTGGTGGCTTCTGATGATTTATTCTAATCCAAAAGTCTTTCTCAACTCTCCTGCAACAGAGAGAAAGACTAAATTAACAATCATGATAAAAAAGGGAACATGTCAAAATGCCAAAAACAATTTGGAAATTGGGGGTGAGGGCAGCAATGGAAATAGGGGCCATAAGAAGGGGAAAGCAGAATGGAAAGCAGTGTGATTAAATGGAGTTTATTGAAATATTTCAACAAAGTGAGTCTCATTGTTCGTGTCATTGGGGGAAATTGCCATTTTGTTCTGGATAGAATTCCTATTTTTGGAAACTGAAAATTTGCTAAAATAGTACATTCATCCAAATTAGCTTGTAAAATGCTCGCAATAAGCAGCATCCCCAGATCATGTTCAAATGGCATTTTGTGTGGCTATTCGCTGACAAGAAGTCTAACATAGGTTCAAGTACAATTAGGAAAAGGTCTTCCATTTACTCAGCATTTCATTACCATCTTTTGCAAATTTAATATCATACTGAGCTGTTATGAGCCAAAATATAATATGTGTTTTGTGTCTGGCAAGGACACCTACCTTCTGTACTTGAGAACCAAGGATGGCAGCCCCAAAACGTAATCTGTGAGATTCTTTTCTGGAGCGACACATTGGTGACGCTATGATTGATCACTAGCCTCTAGCCTCACAACTTATCTCATGAAAGGAAATGAGAACTTAAAGACATGACTGTGGCATTTAAACTGTGTCTAGTAATGACTAACTGAAGCAGTATGAGTTTAAGAGGAAAAAAGCAGAACAGAAACGACAGAAAAGAATGTAGAAACAACAAGAACGACAGCAACAAAACCCAGCAAGCAAAGCCTTCTAATAGTACAGTGTGTGACATGTAGTTTTTGTTTCCTGAAAAAATCCCCACCCCCTTTGGGCTGGAATATAGGACATTCCCTTTCCTCTGTGGAGATTGTAGTGTGTGCTTCCACATCTGGATGTTCTAGACATTAATAAAAAAGTCTAGACATTTTCTAGACATTAATCAAAAGATCAAATTGATGTTGATTGACTGATTGGTTGATATGTGTGTGTGTGTGTGTGTGGGTTGTGTGTGTGTGTGTGTGTGTGTGTGTGTGTGTCTAAGGACTCACTTCTTAGAACTTGGGTTGTCAGAACTGACAGGAAGTGTCACTGAATCTTCTCATGTCCTGACTTGACTGGGGAGAGGAGAGTGAGATAAAGAGAAGGCATCTGAGAGAAGACTTGGGTTTTTGTTTATTTGAGTGTGTGTGTGTGTGTGTGTGTGTGTGTGTGTGTGTGATTTCTGTATCAAGAAGGAAACAGTGTTTACCTGTCTGCATTCTTACAGAGCCATGCCTTCTGTACAGGGCAGGCTTGCAACCTGACCACGTGTAAGTTTCTGCTTCCTCCAGCCCAGTTTAGGGTGTGGAGAAAGCAAAGCCTAACTTCTCGAATGGAAATGGAAGCTTTCACTGCTTTAAAAAAATCATTGTGTTTATTTATTAGTTTTGCAGTGCTAGGGACCCAATAAAGGCTCTCATACATGCTAAGCAATTGTCCTGTTGCTGACTTTCACCCCAAACCCTGTTCTGTTAAACTACGGCTTATAAGGTTAGGATTTTGCAGCTTTATTCAGCACTAGGTGAATGTGGGGAATAAAGAAAGAAAGAAAAAAAGGGGAAAGGAAAAGATATGACTGCTCCTAGGTATGGTGGAGGAGAAAGTTTACTGTAGATAAAAGGGAGACACAGCCAGAGGCAGAAACAAACCAGGAGAGTCCAGAGTAGTCATGATCCTGAACCTTGTGGGGAGAGGAAGAGGGGAAGAGAGAGAGGGAGCAACCAGGTGTTGCAACCCAGAGGCCAAAGGTACAAAAAGGGTCAAGTAATGAAGAGCCTCTGGGAGAAGGACAGCCTAGGTCAGGGTAGCTGCAGGGGTATACCAGTCATACCCTGTAACTGGTAGGGACTGAGGGATGCTGGGAGAACCTTGCCAGATTCTCTTTGATAGGCACCTGAACCTCTTGTCCTGAGTTTGAAAGTTAAAACAGCTGAAGTGTGAAAGAATGAATGGTGATTCTTTTTTTTTTTTTTTTGAGATCATTTTTAAATTGAGTATTTACTAGACAGAATCAGTGAGTAGAGTTCCCAGGTACCTAACAATTATTCCTAAGTGGTCTGCTGTGACAGAATCTGTTGGAAAATTATTTGGACTATTTTTAACATTTATTAGAGTTCAAGGTAAATCCCAAGCAGGGCTGTAAACCACAGGAATTTTCAAGCCTATATGGCCCTCATCTTTTAAATGACTCCAAGGAGTTACAGGCCTCCTTGAAATCAGATCTCACTTGAGTAATTTGAAATCTTCTCACTCAGTTCCTGCCTTGAAGGGAAGCCGGAAGCCATGAGTCAGTTTCTCTGGTTACCATTGAGACCGAAGTCAACGGAGAGAAGGCACTTTATAAACAGCCATGAGATGACTTCCCTAATAATAAAACCTTCAGTTGTGCTTCCTCTACTGATATGAAAGGCTCAGGCAGTGTGAAGGCTTATGGAGAGGCAACCTTCCTGTTCTGTGTGATCAGAGTTTGTAAAATGTTCAGGTGAGAGAAGGAATACTGTGTCATGACACCGGCAAATTTAATATCACAACAAGCTGCTATAATAGGCCACAAAATAATAAATCTTGGGAGAAGACTGGATGATATGGAAAGATCAAGGAGGACTTGGTGCGTCAGTTAGCAAGTCCTGGGTAAGCTCCTGCAAGTGAGTATACAACATTTTAGATTTTAGTTCCTGCCTGGCCACTGGGAGAATACAGATTCATATCAGGGACATGGAGCTAAGTACTGCTTAGCTGAAGCCAATCAGTATCTGGTATCATTAGTAACAAGGGAATAATTGTGGTTATTATAAGCTACTAAATTTGGGGTAGAAGGTCACATGTCAAAATTCAGAAACATTAAGCCTGATGACACGAATTTGTACGATGTCTGGCTAAGGGTTACCTGTGCTTCTGAAATACGAATCTATACACTCACATACCTACATGTGTGGTTTCTTGTTTGTTTGTTTTTCCGTTTCCTTAATTTTTGGAATGAGTAAAAGAGCAGAAGGTACCCAAATACTCAGATAACTTGAAAAATATGATATTCAAAAGTTGTGAAGACAATGATGTGTCAGGAAGAACTGAGAGAGAGAGAGAGGGAGAGAGAGAGAGAGAGGGAGAGAGGGAGAGAGGAAGAGAGG
>JADRCD010208043.1:18658-28941 GCA_019843815.1 Montemys delectorum | reverse complement strand
ATGTCTGTATGACTGTATGTCTGCATGACTGTATGTCTACATGTCTGTATGACTGTATGTCTGCATGACTGTATGTCTGCATGACTGCATGTCTGTATGACTGTATGTCTGTATGACTGCATGTCTGCATGTCTGTATGTCTGCATGTCTGTATGTCTGCATGTCTGCATGTCTGCATGTCTGTATGACTGCATGTCTGTATGTCTGCATGACTGTATGTCTGTATGACTGTATGTCTGCATGACTGCATGTTTGCATGACTGTATGCCTGCATGTCTGCATGACTGCAGCAAAGCCCCTTTTCCTTTTGGATACTGGGGTCTTGTGTTTTTGCTTTTCTGGGTGGTTCACCAGTTTTGTGGATATTTCCAGAAACTTGGCATTCGGTTGACTTTTCCCTTCTGCATTTCTGTGCCTGTGTTGTGTTTCACATGTCACATAAGTTCTTATTCGCTGCGGGCGTTTGCAGGACTGCTGTGACAGTGTCTACCACACATTGTTACGAGCCCCCTAATAGATGTCAAGATGTTGATGCCTGTTGGATTGATAAGAGCAGTAGTGACAGGTCATTGCTGGAACAGATGTCTAGGGTTTTCTTTCCATGGGAAGCATTTTCCTAGTGCATCCACAGCTTGGGGACAGTGCATTATGCTCACTGTGCCCTCATAACATCAGGGAGAATAGTGCGGAGCCATGGTGGACTGAGGCCTCACTATGCATCCTGGGGATTCATGCTCAGAGGCATTGAGCAGAAGCTCAGATGGGCCCTTAGGTGGCATCGAGATCTCTCTCCAGAGAGAAGCACTCCAGCAACCAGCCCTGGGTGCCCTGGGGAATGCATTGTGAGGCCATGAATTCTTAGCCTTGGTAGGAGGTACAGGTTACACAGGAGGGAGGTGTCAGTTGCTTTGAACAGCCATCTTTCAGGTGGCTGCCTGCCTGCCCTCCTCCACAATCAACATGACCACATAGACTGGAAACAGATGACTTGTCCAAAGACCCCCATCAGTCTTCTCGACTCCCTCCAGCTTCGATGTAAAGCTCTTTTTTCTTGTTAGCAGCTGTCTTTTCCTTGGTGCCTTTGCTTATAGCAACCTAAGCTGGACACGTAACAGTACTGTAGAATACATGCCTAACACGCCAGCGTGAGTGACGGGGTCCTGCAGCAGAGCTTTCTGGCTAGGGGAACTTATCAGGCTTTAGAGGTCTTTTCAAGTAGCTTGTGCCAAGGAAAGTAACAGGCATCAGAACCTCAGGCTTAGATGCCAAGTGTAGGGCTGTGGGTAGCTGGAGAAGTCGGGATTTGAGCCATATCATGAGAGTCTGGACTTGCTTTATGAACACAGATGACAGGAGCAGAGCAGAGTTCCTCATAATGCACACTCTGAAGCACATGCCATGGTTCTCTGAGGGGTAGGGATAACAGTGAGGCAAGGTCTTGCACGGTCTCACATTGGCCTGCAGTTCTAATACCCTAATTACACCTAATTACAGACCTGCACTACCATGCTCAGTGTGGCCGATGCCACCATGGTTTTAAATGTAAGATCTTATTTTTCTTATTCTAAATTATCTGTACCCATCTGTGTGTGGGCATGTGCACGTTAGTGACCAGAGGTGTCAGCTGTCCTTGGAACTGCACTCACAAGTGGTTGAGGACTATCTGACCAGGAACCAATCTTGGATCCTCTGTAAGAACAGTGCCTTTCCTTAACTGTTGACCCATCTCTCCAGATCCCATGATTGACTTGTACTAAAAGCACAGATCCACTCAATTAGAGCAGTAGGATATTTTTTCTGTTTTTTTTTTTTAAATTACATTTATTTATGGGGGGGTCATGGTGCATGTGTGGAGGAGACAGTTGTAGAGGAGGAGTGGGGTTGTGGTGCATGTGTGGAGGAGACAGTTGTAGAGGAGTGGGGGTTGTGGTGCATGTGTGGAGGAGACAGTTGTAGAGGAGTGGGGGTTGTGGTGTATGTGTGGAGGAGACAGTTGTAGAGGAGGAGTGGGGGTGTGGTGCATGTGTGGAGGAGACAGTTGTAGAGGAGGAGTGGGGGTTGTGGTGCATGTGTGGAGGAGACAGTTGTAGAGGAGTGGGGGTTGTGGTGTATGTGTGGAGGAGACAGTTGTAGAGTCGGTTCTCCCCCTGAGTGTGGGTCCCCATGAAAATGAGCGTTTAGATACTCACTCATTTCATCAATCCCTATTGTTTTATGTTTAAAGGTTTGGGATACCTCTGGTCAAGGCCACATCTGTGGCTAGGCAGAGCAGAGTTAGCCTGCTGGCTGCCTTTCCCTGTAGGAATGCTGGGTCCTGCTTTGCTCACAGTCAGTGGAAGAGCCTGTGGGGCTTCTCTCTAGGCTCTGGCTAACCTCTCTTTTTCTATATTTCCAGGTTCTGGGAAAACCCCAACCCTAGGCGGTGGCTTTCATGTGAACTTGGGAAAGGAGTCAAGAGCACAGACCTTGCAGAACGGTATTCCCTACTTCATCCTTGCTGACCGAGGGGTGGGGCAGGAGAGGGAGGTGGGGCAGGATGCTGGGGTGGGTAAGAGCAGACCTGACCAACTGCTTCTGCAAAGCCCACGGCCCTGCCTGTGTCTTACCTTGTGACCTGCTACTTTCTGCCGCCCCTACAACCCAGGGCCAGCAGGACTCTGGGAGGGATGGTTCCTGAGTGTGCCCCTTCTTCCAGGCATTCTGCAGATCTTGGTGGGGCCTTGTGATGGTGCCAGCCTATAGCTGTTTGTTCCTGATCTCTTGGAAATTGGCATAGAACCAGCAAGTGTGTAACAGTTTTGACATGCAAAAGTGACATTTTGTTGTTTTATAAAAGCGTCAGAGTAGAGAAATATCTGTTCTGATCCTTTGTTTTTAATTAGATTATTTGCCTTTATTGAATTGAAAAGGTTCAATTAGCTACAAGGTTTTTGTTGTTTTTTAAGACAGGGCCTCTATGTAGCTTTGGCTGTCCTGCAACTCTCTATGTAGACCAGGCTGGCCCTGACTGAAGTCAACAGAGGTCTGCCTGTCTCTGTTTCCCAAGTTTTGAGATTAAGAGTGTACACCAATATACCTATGTGTGTGTGTAACAGTTTTACACACACACACACACACATATATATGGCTATATATATATATATACACACACACATACATATACATATAAACAATATATAAATAAATGTATAAGGTATATACATTTATTTATATATGTATATGTGCTTACCATGGCACATTTATGGACAACTTGCAGGAGATGGTTCTCTCCTTCCTCTATGTGAATCCTGGGGGTTGAAGTCCGATCATTCACCATGGCAATGAGTGTTTTTACCAACTAAGCTATCCTGCTGCCCTCTATGATTTTTTTTTTTACCAGATATATGTTATAGAAAAATTTTTCCATTTCACGAGCTGTCTTTTAACTACTTTTCTTTTTCTCATTACTTGATGTTATAAAATAGAAAAAGATTTATTCTAAAATATATATGGGTGTTTTATCTACATGTGTGTATGTGTGCCATGCATGTATCTAGTGCTCAGGAACATTAGAAGAGGGTTTCAGATCTCCTAGAGCTGGAGTTAAAGATGGTCGTGAGACACATGTAGACACTAGGAACTGAACCTAGGTCCTCTGCAAGAGCACTAAGCAGCTGAGCCATCGCACCAGCTCCATGGTGGTGTCGTTTCATTCAGGCAGTGCCTAGTTTACCTCATGCCTCATCTGGTCACTCATTGATGCTCAAAGGACAGCTTAGTGGGTAAAGTGCTGAGTTAGGGTCCCCAGTTGAGCATATAAAAAGCTAAGCATGGGGGTGTGAGCCTGTTGTAACCCTAGGTAGGTCAATAGAGGACCCACCAGTGTCTGACTCTGGTCTCCACAGGTGTGATCATGTGTGTGCATGTGCATATACACACACCACACATACACCACACACACACACACCACACACACATACCCTGCTCTCTAAACTGATGCTTATATCTTCTGTTCTCTGGGGTTGACCATCTGAGTTTCCTGTTATGTTTTCGGGTTGGTCCTTGTGAGTTAGAACAAGTGATGAGAGACTGGGTCCAGCTTCCTTTTTTTTTTTGTTTTTTTTTGTTTTTTTTGTTTTTTTTTTTTAAGACAGGGTTTCTCTGTGTAGCCTTGGCTCTCCTGGAACTCAGGCTGGCCTCGAACTCAGAAATCCGCCTGTCTTTGCCTCATAAGTGCTGGGATTAAAGGCATGCACCACCACCCCCCGGCTCCAGCTTCCATCTTATGTGCATTTCCAGTGTTTGATGTAGAAAAGATTGTATTTTCCCAGTTGGCACCCTCCCTTGTTAAGAATCGTTTCCAGCCCTCTGCTCTGCTGTGTTGGAGTGTATATGTCATGCTTTGGCTTGGTTCTTAGCCTCATGGTGGTAAGTTTGGAATTGGGAAGTGTTTATATTTCTTAGAATTCTTTCTTAGTGCTGTGCTGATTATTCTAAGTCTCTTGATCTGTGTTGCTTCCTTCCCGCCTCCCTGTCTCCTTCCATCCCTCCTTCATTTTCTCCCTCCCTTCCTTCCTTCTGCTTTTTGAGACAATCGTGCTGTGTATAGCCCAGGCTAGCCTAAAGCTCATGATCCTGTTTGACTCACGCAGTGCTGGGCTTACAAGGCTATATCGCCATATCCCATAATTTCAGTATGAAGTTAGAGTCTGTTTGTATCCAATTTCTGCCAGGAAATCAGCTGGGATTTTGAGGGGATTGTCTTAATCTGTCGATCATTGTGGGAGTAGAGTTACTTGAATGGTACTGAGTCTTCTGGGATTATTTTTTCACTGATCTGGAGTTGTTTTCTTAACTTCACTTCACTAAGGGAAATATGCCCAGATTCTGGTTGAGGTTACATTGGATTTGTAGATCAAATTATAGGAACTTGATATGTTGACCTAAAATTGTGAACTTGTCTTGAATTTCTTACTGTAGCAAGCACACGTGCTGTGAACAGATGTCACTGGTCCTTGCTTTCCACTGTTGTTCTCACTTATTCTCAAAGCTAGGCTGCATTTTTGGTTGTTTGTTGCTAGGCTCTTCAGAATTGCTCAGACTGGGTAGGTTTGGCGCATTGCTGACCTCCATGTGAAAGCATCAGTGTTTTGCTTTTAGGAATGATGTCATTAAATGTGTCATTTGCTGCTTAGTGTCTACTATAGTGATCACATGGGTTCTGTTTGTGGGACGCTGGTAAGCCCTAGCCTGGGGGTATGGGGCTTTAGAATTGGTCTAGCCTTGAGCAGGGGACCCCAGAGAAGAACTATCTTACCTTTTTTTTCTTCAAGACAGGGTTTCTCTGTGTAGCCTTGGCTGTCCTAGAACTCACTCTGTAGCCCAGGCTGACCTCGAACTCAGAAATCGGCCTGTCTCTCCCTCCCAAGTGCTGGGATTAAAGGCGTGGCCACCACCACCCGGCAGAGCTATCTTATCTTAACTGTGGAACTTTGCAAACACTCCATGGCTACTGGGTTTCAGGCTCCAGCTCAGTGTAGTCTGATGTCTGCAGATTGTCGGAGTCAGTTTCTGGGCCCAGAGTAGCCTTTGCTACCTCTGGTGTGCGTCACTAGTGTGTGCTGATAAGAACGAGGAGCTGGTTTGTGTGCAGTGCTCAGGCATGTTGGCCATGCCTGAAATGTGTTGCTGTTACTACTGACTGTGAGAAGTGTGCTAGCCATCAGTTCTTATCCAAGAATCAAAGAAACCAGTAGTTAACATTTATGGATGAGGCAGAGGTTGCCTACACTGTCAGAGAAATGCATTGAGGCCCTGAAGATGCTAGTAGGACTAGACATGGCTGGTGACAGTTCTTGCCATCTACATGTCCTGTGCATATCTTAGGGCATATCTTGTCTCTGGGGGGCTCTCCTAGTCCCTTTCGCCCACCCATTGGTCTGCACTGACGGTTGCTATCAGCAGCTCTCTCTTAGATCTACTCTGCTGGCCTTTGGGGTAGCTACTCTGTATTTGCACTTGTAGGTAGAGACCTTGAGTGGAAACACAGCCTCCTGGCCTGCAGCAGGCACTTCTGCAATCCCTAGAAGATCCCCCTGGTAGTGTGTGCTTGCCTTTGCCATTGCTCCTCCTCCTGCAAGTGTGCAGGGAACAACTCGCTAGGCTGTCCATTTGTCTAGCCAACAAGCTGGCTCTTGGAAGGGAAGCCTGGCTAGGAGTTGTCGGTCCGGGAGTGGACTAGGTAGAGAGGCCATTCTGCAAAGTATGAGTCTTGTGCTGTGGGAGACCCCTTCCTACCAGACACTTCAGGCCTCAGATCTCCAGAGGAGATACAGCCACTGTGTATTGCTCCAAGCTGAAATGCAGTGTATCAGGAATAGGGTTTTATGTCATGTGAGACATCAGGAAACTAATATTTTGGCATTCTAATGAAAACTGATTAGAATGTATAGACTAAATAAAAAACTTAGGGCAAAGGCAAAGATAATCTATCACTGTCTGTCTGTCTGTCTGTCTTATTTTGGATTACTGAGTATTAAGCCTAACACTTTGTATGTTCTAAGCAAGTCCTCTACCACTGAGCTCCATCTCCAAACTTCATTTTACTTAAAAAAATTCTGAACTTTATGTGTATAGATATTTTGATTCTGTGTGTATGTCTGTGTACCATGAGGGTGCTGGAAATCTAATCCAAGGGTCTGGAAGAACAGCCAGTACTCTTAACCTCTGGGCCATCTCTCTGGTCCCTAGTTTGACTTTTTAATCTCATCAGATTTTCCAGGCTGGCTTTGAACTCATTCTGTAGCCCAGGGTTTGTTTGTTTGAAACGGTCTCTAAGTAACGCTGGTCATCCTAGAACTCATTTGCAGACCAAGCTGCCTTGAACTCACAGAGATCTGCCTGCCTCTGCTGGGATTAAAGGCATGAGTCATTATGCCTGGCCCAGGCTAGTCTGGAAATAGTGATTCTCCTGCTCCAGTCTCCAAAGTAAGTGAAATTACATGCCTGCACTAACAGGCTTTGCTCAAATCTTAAATTGTAAGGTAGACCAGCGATACTTAATTTTAAATTGAAAGTTGTGACGGAAGGTTATTCTGTATTTTGCCTCAGGGCGGCGGCACATCCACCACCTGGGGAGCCAGCTGCAGCTGAATCAGCACTGCCTGGACACAGCCTTCAATTTCTTCAAGATGGCTGTAAGCAAGCATCTTACCCGAGGACGGAAAATGGCCCATGTGATTGCTGCCTGCCTCTACTTGGTTTGCCGAACTGAAGGCACACCTCATATCCTTTGTTAAGTGATTACTCAAATGTTGACATAGGAGTTGTAGGAATTGGTGTTGATATTGCCAGCAGGTCCCTTATTAGATGTCCCATCCCAGCTGATGCAGGGTTCCTTCTATAAGCTGCTGTTTTAGTTGGAATTACTATTGAAGAGAAGAGATACCATGAAGATGGCAACTCTGATAATGGAAAACATTTCATTGGGGCTGGGTTATGGTTCAGAGGTTTAGTCCATTATCATCATGATGGCGAGCATGGCAGCATTCAGGCAGACATGGTGCTGGAGAAGGAGCTGAGAGTTCTACCTCTGGACCAGTAGTCACCAGGAAGAAAGAGTGACACTGGGTCTGGTTTGAGCTTCTGAAACTGCCCTGGGTGACAAACTTCCTCCAACAAGGCCATACCTCTAATAATTCCACTCTCTGCTAGCTGCAAGCCTATAGAGCCATTTCTACTCAAACTCCCACGGCTGCTAAAGTGGGGAGGCAGGGCACTTTTGGCAGAAGAGGAAGAGGATAGCTTATGACTTGTGGCTTTGTTTCTTGAGGTTTCAGGTCTGGTTCTCCTGTGCACTTCCCAGGCACCAGCACATACATCAGGGATTCCATCCTTCATCCTTCAGTATCTCCTAGCTCCCTCTGGTATCATCGGCCATCTGTTCCTACTCTGCTTATTGTTGTTCTCCTCTCTTCCCAGGGCCCTTGGTGTGCTTCTGTCTGACTGTAAATGTGAGGCATCTTCCCCCCTAGTGGGTCCCTCCCTCTGGCCGCTTCCCACCACCAGGAACCCGTCTTAGGTCACTTGGTTTCTGCCTGTTTCCTCCGCCTGTCCCAGCTGTGTGCTGGGTAACCTTTGCTTCCTTTCCATCCATCTATGCACCTATTGGCTTGAGATAGTTTCTACACTTTTATTTTTCATCATAGTCCTTTTATATTTGATTGGGGGTATGTACACACACATGCTACATGAATAGCTACAAGTCAGGCTAAGAGGACCACTTATGCTGGGCAGTGGTGGCACATGCCTTTAATCCCAGCACTTGGGAGGCAGAGGCAGGTGGATTTCTGAGTTCAAGGCCAGCCTGGTTTACAGAGTGAGTTCCAGGACAGCCAGGGCCACACAGAGAAACCCTGTCTCGAAAAACCAAAAAAAAAAAAAAAGAAAAAAAAAAAGAAAAGAAAAGAAAATTAAAAAAGAGGACCACTTATGAGAGTCAGTTCTCCTCTTGTACCATGTAAGTCATTCAGGTTGTCAAGTTTGCTGGCAATCACCTTTAGCCACTGAGTTATCTCCCTGGCTTCTTCTCTACTTTATTTTTGAGTCAGGGTACATCACTGAAGTTTGTCATTTTGTCTAGATGAGCTGTCCAGCAAGCCCCAGGATGTGCTATCTCCACTCATGTCCTCTAGTGCTGGGGTTACAGATGTTCACTTCCACACCCAGTAAGTACTGGGGTTCTGAACTTGGGTCCTTATGCTTGTGTAGTGATCACTTTTACATACTGAGACACCTCCCCAGGCCCAGAGTTCCTTAACTTCTCTCTCCTGTTTGTTCTTACTGCACTCTGTGTGCCTCATGTATTTCTGCTTTTGTACCCATTCTGTGGAGCTGTCATCTGACTAGGAAGCAGTGCTGGTGGTGCTTGAGCTCCTGTGTCAGTTCCCCTCAGTTGGCCTGTTGTGGTCTAGTGGTCCTGACATTCTTTTCCTGTGTGGCAATGCAGTTATGACAGTCATCTGTTCTGGTAGGCATTATCTCCTGTCTCATCCATGCTACCTGTGGGGTGCCTGGCATCCCCCATCCCAGCCTTACCTGATTGCCTTAGGTGGTGCTTGGGAGAGTTCTGTGCTAGAAAGGCATGGTGCTGAGGTCCCTTTGGACCTCTTGTCATTCTATCCTGGGTGTGGGACCAATCACAAGATGTCCTCATGCAGAAGGAACGGGGCTTATTATATACTTAAGCTCATTTTTGCCATCTTGCCCATCTCCTCAAAGTTGTGTCTACTATGACCCAGAAAGCAGGTTGTGCTGGGGCCTTTCACTCAAGAACCTTGCCTGCCCTCTTCAGCTTGCCAGCCTGCACTTTAGTCCCTGACCCCTAGGGGGAAAAGGACTGAGACCTACTGAGTCGGCCGTGTAGGAGTCACAGGGTAGAGGAAGGTTGTGGGAGTATCAGGGCTGAGAAGGGTCTGACCTGTTTCAGGCAGCAGGAAGGTGTGATGGTAGAACTGTCAGGTACCAGGAGACATTGTTCTTGTCAAGAGCTTGAATTATATGTCCAGATTTGTTCCTACAAGATTTGTGTGAGACACATTCATGGAAGAGAGTGGTTTTGCCTGCAGCTGTCTTTATTTCAAACACTCGAGCTGTTACAGTAGATCTACACATGACTAGTGACCTCAGAGGGTCCCTAGGCCATGGATCTAAACCAGGAGCCCACACTTACAGCTGACACTCATGGGAGAAGGCCAAGGAGCCTACGAGGCTCTGTGTGGTAGACAGTACTGATCTGCCCAGGGTGTATTCCAGAGCTGACTGGCTTCCATATGCACCTTCGCTACACTGGAGAGGCCTCTTCATGTGTGCTATGGGGTTTTGTGTAGCTTTCAGGATTTCCTTCCTTTCTTCCTTCTTTCCTTCCTTCCTTCCCTCCTTCCTTCCAAGTTCTAGGTATCCAATTATATGGTTTGCTGAAAATGATGGACAAGCTCTCCTAGACTCCCCGGTCCACTTCTACTTGGGTATCAGCGACTGCCCATCATTCCTTAAGGACAGTGGGCTTAAATCAGAATGGTGGACAGTTTGAAAAAAGATAATTACTGTCCTTACGATTTCTCTGTAGCTCTGGAACACACTTTGTAGAACAGGCTGGCCTCAAATTCACAGAGATCCTCCTGCCTCTGCCTCCTGAGTGCTAGACTAAAGGCATGTGCCAGTATGCCCAGATTTGAGACAGGGTCTTACTATGGAACTCTGGCTGTCCTGGAACTCACTATATAGATCATGTCCAGAAAGATTTC
>JADRCD010208043.1:7988-18258 GCA_019843815.1 Montemys delectorum | reverse complement strand
ATGCTGTTTTCAGAACCATTCTGGATGTTTTTCAAAATTTAAACCAAGTGTTATCTATCCAAGTATAAGTCATCTCCTATTTTCCCAAGATTAATAATGATAACTTTTTAAATTATTGTTCACTACTTTTGTGTGCTTGGGAGTGTGGGCATGCACTTGTGTGCCAGGGTTTGTGTGTGGGAATCAGTGAATCCTCTGTGTAGTTCCTTATTGCATCCTAGTTGTGTATGAGTGTCAAGCCCAGCAGTTTGCTCTCTTCTGGTTGGTTCTGCCCCCACCCTCTCCTTCATTTCCACAC
Source organism: Montemys delectorum (assembly GCA_019843815.1). Lineage (NCBI taxonomy): Eukaryota > Metazoa > Chordata > Mammalia > Rodentia > Muridae > Montemys > Montemys delectorum. Next base: position 17,960 of record JADRCD010208043.1, on the reverse strand, counting down.
TTGATTTGTTGTTGTTGTTGTCTTGTTTTGCTTTGTTTTTTAGTGGGTTTTTTTTTTTCTTTGAGTGTTTATCAGGAAATGGAAGAGATATTAAGTGCTTTTCCCTGCTTGAGACAGCCAAGGCTGGTTGGGCAGCTTGCCCTGGCACAGGGCATCTGTGTCTGTAAGAACTCTAGAATGGCCGGGCGGTGGCGCACGCCTTTAATCCCAACACTTGGAAGGCAGAGGCAGGTGGATTTCTGAGTTTGAGGCTAGCTTGGTCTACAGAATGAGTTACAGGACAGCCAGGACTAAACAGAGAAACCCTGTCTCAAAAAACAAAAACAAAAACAAACAAACAAAAAGAACTCTAGAATGTTTAACTGCTTGCTTGCTTCCTGGTACTTTTGGATCACATAGCTACTTAGCTCTTTGGCAGTGTTCCTGTGGCATGCAGCCTTAACATTGGGGCAGTACAGGTTGGCCACTGCCTTACAGGATCCTGTGAACTTTAGGTAGATTCACTTGAAGTGGCTTCTTTTTCTTTGGGCAACTTGATACCTCAAGTCTGGTTGTTGAGAGACCATTGAATTTCAAACTCTATACTCCTGGTGAGGTGTGTAAGCACTGGACTGCTATGTTCCTGTCTTTGCTCTGCAAAGCACCCGATGCCCTTGGGAGTAGAAGAGCAGTGATACCCAGCTTTCCTACCCTCCACTGGCACTGCTGTCCTTTGAGCACAGAATGGGCTCCTGGAGCTTCCACTTAAGTTCTGTGCCTCTCTTCAGTCGTTAGGGGAGGAGACACAAGTATAAGAAGTGGGATCTGAGTGCACTGACTTAGTATTACTGTACCACAACTGGTAAGGCACAGACTATGGGATGGAGCAGGTAGAAACAGGTAGTTGGCATCTCTGGATCTGGTGGAAGGAGGCTCAGTCTTCAAGGCAGAGGCTTTGAGGCAGCATGTTGGCAGTGCCATGCTATATGGCTATTCTGTTGATGTGTCAGTTGTCTGAGGTGTGCCACATTTAGAAAAACTCAATTGTAGGCACAGGTGGTTGCTGGAGCAGTGAGGGACCAGTCCAGTGGAGATGGACTAATGAAATACATCAACAGATTTCCTGAGTCATTAAAAATTGTCCAGAGCATCTGTTCTGACTGGCTTCAAAGCCAGTTAGTGTCTATAGATAGTATCCTGAGAATATTGTACAGTAGACCTCTGAAGATCCATTTCTCATTTCCCTGTTTCCCACTCCTTTTGGTAACTTTCTGTCCTTGAAGTAGATTCTGAGAGGTCTCTCTCAGTGCCTGGAGAGACACAGGGACTGGTGAGATGATGCGCTTAGATTGGACAGATGAGGTCCGGCTCCCTGGGTGTGCAATCCTGGTAGCCTCCATGTAAACACTCCTTAACTCCAGCTGCAGACATGCTCCTCGACCTCAGCGACCTGCTCCAGGTAGATCACTCTTCTTCTTGTCTTTCCTGGCCTGAGGGCATTACAGAGGCATAGCTGTGCTTCCATACACCTGGAAGTCAATCTGTGCTGCCTGCCATGGTAGGCAGCCTTTGTGTTCTGGCTGATGAATTCTGTGTGGCCAGAGCATGGGACCTCAGCAGGAGAGGGCAGCCCACATGCACAGCATTATCCAAGGACTGGTGTCTCAGCCTTAGAACTGCTTGAGAAACTCTTGTGAAACTTAGTCCAAGGTAAAGCAAATTCTTTTTAAAAAGGGAATATTGGACCTATGCATGCATTTCAAACTATGGAAACCCCTCATAAGCACAGCCTATTTAGGGTCATTACCTTTCTGGATTCAGATACAGTAGGTTTTTGTGGCATTGCTTGTGTTTCTCAAGTAGCCCTGGTTGGCTGGGAACAAAGAGTTATGCCTGGCTCTGGAGTGCTGGGATTACATGACCAGTGCACTGCTCACTGCTAAATAACTGAACATGGCAAGCTGCAGCTAGGGACCTCCAAAGGCAGTGAAGGAGAGAGAGACATCAAGAATGCACTGTCACCCCAATAGTAGAGCTGTGCTAGAGGGCTGGGTAGAGACTCACTGAAATCTCCAGGCCACACTGAGTTGTGGCAAGGCTGTGAGGTCCACACTAACACTGTGGAGTAGGAAGTAGAATGCCTGCACGCTTTACTCTGAAGGGAAATCCTGACCTGGGTGCCTGCCTGCCAGGGTTCTGAGAACAGATAGGCCAGGTTATTGCTCCTGTGCTTATGCATCAGTGCCCACAGAGATTCCAGTTTGAGGGCGCCTTGCATTTTTTTATCCTTCCAGCTGTCTTTATAAATGGCATCTCTCAGCAGCTATTACTCTTTTTTTTTTTTGTCAAGCTAAAAATAACCTGCTGGAATTGTGATAATCCATTGACTCCATCTTTGAATGTGTTGTCCTCAGTTCCGAGCATGGTCACATGACTCTATCCAGCCTCCCAGGAAAGATGGGGGCCAGAGCCAGGCAGCTGCAGAAGTAGCTTGGACACCGCTTTGAGGAAAACAGAGGTGCACTAGTCAGCTTTGACTTCACAGCTTTGGAAAACAGTCCAGCCTGTCAGAATAGAAGATGGCAAGCCACCGGGAAGGGCTGAGGTCTGGCTAGCTGAGTAGCTGGGTGACTACAGACTACTATTTTTAGTATGGCTCTACTGGCAAAATGGGGTCTGAGGGGGATTGTAGGTGAGGACCATACAAGGTTGTCCCTGCCCCGGAGCATCCACAGCATGTTCTCCCTGGTGCCAGGCCTTGCTTGACCTAAAGACAAACAGTTTTGCTTTTATCTGTGTGGGGTACATACCCATGTCCATGACAGCCTCTAATAGGGCTGGCTGCTTTGAAGAAATAAGTGAAAGTAGAAGTGGCAAAGACCCTATATTTGAAGCCTCACTTTTTCCTGGTTCCACATATATGGCAAAGGCAGGTAGCTCTGATCCACAAGCACAGAGTGAATTGTCAGTGTGGCAGCATCTAACAGCAATATGAGTATGCCTGGAAGCCCGGTGTGGTACACAAAAGCCCTCTCTAGAAAGCACTTTCAACTTTTTTTGTTTTAGATTTATTTGTATGAGCATTTGCCTACCTGTTATGTGTGTGGGCCTTCTGTGTGCCTGCTACCCATAGAGGCCAGAAGAGGGTGTTGGACCCTCGAACTGGTTATGAGCCACCATGTGGGTGCTGGAACCAAACCCAAGGCCTCTCTGCAAGAGAAGCAAGTGCTCTTCACCACTGAGCCATCTCTCTAACCCCTGGAAAGTCTTGTTAAACTTTGAATTTATACCTGAAGTCTATTCAGAGAACTTTCTGTAGCGTTCAGCTTTCACTGTCAACCATGTCTACTGGTACCTGGATATCTGGAGGAACCTGAGAGGATGCTCGGGAAAAGTGCTCCCATGGGAGCACACGTACTTGCATACTTGAACACACTGCATACCACATGCTTAATCACATGCATGTACTTACACACACATTCCTGCATGTTTACATGCCATTTACATGTATACTCACATAGGCCATATAGTCATGCACACCATAGTTTTGTAGACAACCCTTGAGACTTTAGAAAGATAAAGAATTAGCCGGGCAGTGGTGGTGCACGCCTTTAATCCCAGCACTTGGGAGGCAGAAGCAGGCGGATTTCTGAGTTCGAGGACAGCCTGGTCTACAGAGTGAGTTCCAGGACAGCCAGGGCTACACAGAAAAACCCTGTCTCGAAAAACTGGGAAAAAAAGAAAGAATTACTTCAAAAAGTGCTCTGTGAGCCACTAGTCCTTGTGAAGACCTCAGGAAGATAGTACCTGTGTCCAGCCCGGGGAGAAAGCGACCAACCCACTGCTGATTGGCTGTGGTGGCTAAACCTGGCCTTCTCAGCTGGGTTGACTCACTAAGCTGACAAGTCACAAACTCTCCCCTTTAGTCCTGCATGTAAATGAAGACACCATTGTGTATCATCCCTTAGATTGTGTCTTGCAAACATCTATTGAGTATCTCCTTCATGCCAGGAAAGGAGGCTTACCAATGGCCCACAGGCTGGGCTTAATCAGGTAAGGAACTTCAGGCAGAAGGCTAGACCAATCATATCTGTAAGGCCCGGGAGCCAGCCCCAGGAGTCGTCTAGCATGAGTGCAGTGCTGTTTTCAGGTAGCTGAGGATGGGAAGGGCCTCTTGGGATTGGGGCAGGCCTGAGTGTCCCAGGTTAGTCTACTCCAGTATTGCACTGAGGTACTAAACTGCATGTTAGGGGTTCCACACACTTGCTAAACCTTTGTTTCCCTGAAACTGATAGCAGTCCTACCACTCCAACCCTTGGTATATCCCTTCTAGGATGGACTTATTCCCACTGCTTACTTCTGTGGCAGAGAAGAGAGAGCTATGGCAGGTGATCCAATCTGGGTAGCAGGCTTCATGGCAGATAAGGACTTGAGGTATTGGAGGAAACAATTGGGATTCCAGCAAAGAAACAGACCCCTGGGACCATAAGTTAGAGGAAGAGTGGCCACTGTGTTGTGCACCGGTCTTGTGTCGGTTCAGAATTATATATAACTCTTGCATTACCTACCATACTCTAGTGGGTACCCACAACTTTTCTAAGCAACCGTTGAAAAAGATTAGGGGAGTCTGGGCAGCCATATAGGAAGGAGGTGGGCCCTGCTGGGGTAGAGGGCAGTAGAGAGGCATGGTGTGGACTTTTCATAGCCCAGTAGGGGTCTCTGGCAATGGGTTCTTTAAAGACTGAACAATGAAACAGGCACTTTAAGAAAAGAGCAGCAGAGATGGTGATCGCCTTTACCCAGCATTCAAAAGGTAGAGGTCAGCCTGATGCCAGGGCAGCCGGGGCTACACAGAGAAACCCTGTCTCAAAAAAACAACAGAAATTATTTTAAAAAGAAAGGAAAAAGAGCAGCAAATGTTTTCTTGAATACCAGTTCCTGTGTTTTTTTGCCACAGGTTAATGTGTACGTGTTGGGGAAGACGTTCCTGCTCTTGGCGAGGGAGCTTTGCATCAACGCACCAGCTATAGGTAGGTTGGGCTCAGACAGGAAACTAACCAGCTAAAGTTCTTACAGTAGAAGGATATCAGGTCAAAATATAGAACACCAAAGGTAAAAAAAAGTCTCCTAAAATTCATGGTAAATATAACCAGTAGGGCGTTGTTTTTGGTACTAACTCAGAAGGCCTACTACCTGGGCCTTTCAAATGTGGCCCAGGACACAAAGAAAAAGAGTGTAATGCTTCATGTTGGGAACCTGTACTGTTTAAAGCCGGTACCTTGAGAAAGGTAGGGACCTCCTCACAACCGAGGGAAGCTCCAAGAACAGATGCCCTCTAGCCATGTTCCTTGCCATATGCCAAGATGGGGATTTTATGGTTTCTGAAGCATCAACTCATGGTAAAGAGGCACCACATAGGGCTAGAGCAGAGGGTCTGGGAGTACAGGTTTGAGTCCCAGCAGGGCCAGGCTTCTGGTGTTAGGCACACTGGGCTAAGGCACACACTCTTGCCCCAGAGACCATTGCCCTGCTATGGTCAGCTACTTTTCCAGGACAACACAACTAACTGCAAGGGAGGATAGAGGCTTGGGGCCTAGGGATCCTGCTTCATCCACATAGAGCACCCCACAGCAAGCAGGCAACAGAGCACACAGCCCACTCTTTAAATCTAAACCTGCAATAGAACCCGAGGTACTTGTAACAAATGAAACACCCACAGGCGTCTTGGGAATAGATGGGCTCCCCTAAGGTACGGTTTGACTTTAAGCTTTACACTGCAGACTCCCACAGACAGATCCTCTTTTCAGTAGAATTGAGAAAGAGAGTGCCCCAGTTAATTCCTGCAGTCACTTATCTACATGTGGTTCTTGTTCTGTGAAACCTTTATTACGAAAATTCACTTAAATAGGATGGAACTATTTTAAGTGACTTTTCAGCAATCTGTGGCTTGAATGGGAGGCCTCAACGTAGGCTGGAACCACTTAGAATCCAAAGGGGGAGGAAAATCCAAGGGTCCTGAAACTTGGATATCACTGGGCAGGGATCTGGAACTGCCTTGGACCCAAGTCTGTCTTCCACCTGTGGAATGCCACCTAGGGTGAGCCCACATTAGCTGTGAAAAGTCAAATTTCAGACTGGCTGATACACTAAGCCAAGCCTTTAATGGTGTCAGTAAGGCAGTGGGCAGTGTCCTGCACCTCCACTGCACTTACTGGGTGGACCCCACGAAGGAAGGGCCTGGTGGCAAGTCCACTCCAACCCTTCTATGCCTCAGGCATAGAAGATGAGCTCTGGAATCTGTCCACCCTGAACTCCAGTCCCATTGGTACTGTCCGAGGAGCACTGGAACTGGAAGGCCACCTTTCCACACTGCACCTCTGTCATTCCTTCTTGTCCAAAGTAGCTGAGCTCACTGCCATCCAGGACAGCACTGGCAGTGTAGAAGGTGTCTTGCTCTACCTGGACTGGGTGCTCAAACCAGACTGGGAATGTGTTGCTGGATCCATCTGAAACAAACTTGGTGAGGTTCTGAGCCAGGACCATCCCTAGCCGCTTGAGTTCAATCTTGACGCTGTATTCCGCCTTCCCGGAACTGGACCCATATAAGCCCAGCCCAGCAATGAACACCCTTCTGTCCACTGCAAACTGGATGCTGTCACAGCGCCCACGGTACCTCCACTGGTTGCTTCGGTACGCAGAAGACTGGAAGCGGTGGCAGCGCTGTGGAGCAAGGCCCTTCCTCTTGGTCAGGGGGAAGTCAAGAAGGGGCTTTTTGGCAGCAGTGTACCAAAGGAAGATGTTGTGGGTCTCTTCTAAGGTCAGGATATCTGACTGCGCAGCACCATTGGCAAATTCCTCTAAGGTCATAGTGGGAATTCGGACCAGATAGAGGGCTCTTCCCAAAACATGTCTCTTGTTGTGAGGAGTGACTGGGAGGCCCTGTCTCTTACATTCTGCCTCAGCCCAGTTCAGGACGGCCTCGAAGACCACAGCCTCCTTGGTATTGAGGGCCTCCCTGGTCACAATGATCTCCAGTGTCTGCCGATCAATTTCACAGAAGCCTTCAGACCTCAGGGCCATTTCAGCCTGTGCATCAATGACTTCCCAGCATCGCTGGGTCAGTTCTGGCTCCTCAAACAGTCGGCTCTGGGACAGCAGGACACAAGCATTTTTGGCTTCCAGACTTGTTTCCAGAAAGTTGACGCAGGCCTTGGCTAGGGCAGGCACAATGTACTTCTTAGCAGCATACAAAGTGGCAAGCACTGTGTCCGCCTCCAGATCAATCTCATCGCTGTACATGTACCTGGGTAAGGCAGGGACTCCTGGGGAGCTGCAAGGACTGAGGAGCTCATGGGCTCCCCTGCACAACCTCTTGGGTTGTAGCAAACATGAAGGGGACCATTGGAAGGTAACCACCCCATCTTTCCAGACCCAGAGCACAGCACTTACTTTAGCAAGACCAAGAAGGCAGCAGGCTCCACATCGGGAATGTGGATTTCTGACTTGACTTCCGCAAGATCCCCGTAGAACATGGCATAGAAGACGGAGCTGCCGACAGCCAAGACATACTGTAGATGAAAGAAAACCACCTGAGCTACAGGGCAGTAAACAAGGCCCAGGGAGACGCACCTAGCCAGGCCCACCAGGGGACAGGACTGCGCCCCTACCCACCTTGTGGGCGGGCACACGCCTGGCAGCCCCCAGGGCCCCCACGATGAAGTGGACGTCAGCCATCAGCTCGTTGTTGAACATGAGCGCATTCCTGCAAAGGGCAGAGGCACACTGGCTGGAACGGCGCGCGCCCGGGCTCCAGAGCCCGGGGGCGGGCGGCGGCTCACCTCTCGCGCAGTGTAGGATGGAAGGACTGCCAGTTGGGGCTCTCGGGATTGTTGTTGTCTGGCAAGGGCGGCGCGGGCAAGGGCGGCAGCGGGGCGGGTGCCAGGCAGGGCGGGCAGCAAAGGCCGACCTTCGTGCTCTCGGCCGCGCCCGCCGCGTTGCTGTTGGCGATGTCGGTGGCAGTAGCTGCAGAGGCACTGGCGGGCGGGTACAGTTCCGCGGCCATCTTCGCTCCTGCCGGGGCGGGCTCCGCACTGGTTGGTGCTGTGCCGCGCGCCTTCGCGCTGCGACGGGGCCTGGGAAACGGCTCTGCGAGCACCAGCAGGGAGGTTAGGCACTGCGCCACCCGCCCATGCAGGCAGGCGAGCGGCAGCAGCATGGGGCCACGCCGGCCCTGCCCGCCGCTCACCCGCACCGAGCCCGCGGCCCGGCCGCAGGGGGCGCCGTCCCGCCCGTACCCTCTGCTGTGGCGCCGGCGTCTCTCGTCACTGTGCGTCAAGACGCGGCTCCTCGTTCCAGGGCTCCGCCCCTGGGGGGGGGTTTGCCAAAGCCCCGCCCGGGTCCCCAGATTTAAGGGCGAGTTGTAGTTTTACCTTCTATCACTCAGAAATGAAACCTTGTCAACAGTTTAGGCTTTGAAAAAGCACCCGATCCAAGCTAGCTTTTCTCTGTGGATGAAATAAGTCTCAGACACAAGGATTGATCTCCCCTTTTGTGTCTAGCTTCTTTAACGGAGCATAAACTAAGGGCAGCACACCTATTATGTCAGAATTTCTTTTTCTTTCATGAGTCCGGACCTTATGTGCCGCAGGGTGTCCTCAAACACTCTATGTAGACCTTCCTTTTTAAGTTGACTATTCCAATGCGTTACATTTTGTTTGCCAGTTTATCCACCCATGGGTGGATTCCGTATCCCAGCTGTCGTGACCATAAGAAGGCAATTTTATCCTTTCCAGATCCTAATTGCAGTTCTTTGAGTCTTTACCCAGAAGTGAGATGGTTGGATGAAATGATCGTTCTTCATCTACCATTTTTATTCTATGTAGTTTTTTTTTTAAGATTTATTGATTTATATATATATGAGTACACACGGTAGCTGTACAGATAGTTGTGAGCCTTCATCTGGGATTTGACTTTTAGGACCTCTGCTCGCTCTAGTCGGCTCTGCTTGCCCAGTCCCTGCTCACTCTAGCCAAAGATTTATTTATTATTATAAATAAGTACACTATAGCTGTCTGCAGACACATCAGAAGAGGGCGGTATGGGTGGTTGTGAGCCATCATGTGGTTGCTGGGATTTGAACTCAAGACCTTTGGAAGAGCAGGTCTTCTTACCCTCTGGCTGGCCTGGAACTTACTGTGTAGACCAGACTAGTGTTGAACTCACAGAGATCCACTTGTCTCTGCCTCCCGAGTGCTGGGATTAAAAGTGTGCACCACCACTGTCCAGATCCATTTACTTTTTTGAGCAAACTTTGCAATGGCCTTTGTTAGTGGTGATTTTTTTTTTCAGTCTTCCACAGTGTGCACAGGCTCTTCTCCTTCATCTTGGCTAAACTTTGTTATCATTTCCTGGGTTTCATAGAGGCTATGCTAGTGGGTACGAGGTGGAACCTTGATTGTTGATGTCCACCACCCTTCCATGTTTCTTGGTGATTTGTGTATCTTGTTGGAAGAAGTATCTACACAAGTCTCCTTGCCTACTTTGTAGTCAGGTTGCTTTTCCACTGCATTGAGCTCTTGAGTACAGATGCTTTCTCCCTTTCTTGTGGGTGCCTTGTCTGTGGACAAACTCCTTTGCTACACTGTTTGTCTGTTTCTGCTTGTGTTAAATCATTGCTCTCTGTCCCCCTATGGTTTTGCTGTTGTTTGTTGTTGTCTTTTTAATGTGTATATCCTTTTTTTTTTTTTTCAAGACAGGGTTTCTCTGTGCAGCCCTGGCTGTCCTGGACTCACTCTGTAGATCTGTAGACCAGGCTGGCCTCGAACTCAGAAATCCGCCTGCCTCTGCCTCCCAAGTGCTGGGATTAAAGACATGTGCCACCGCTGCCTGGCTCTTTTTTTTTTGTGTCTGTTTGGTCATGGTACCGATGTGGCCGTAGGCCTTGTTCCCAGCCTGTCTGGTCATGGTACCGATGTGGCCGTGGCCTGCTTCCAG
>JADRCD010208042.1:0-15785 GCA_019843815.1 Montemys delectorum | reverse complement strand
TTAAGTATCAGAGTGTTTGTGGCTTCGTAGAATGAGTTAGGTAGTGTCCATTCTGTTTCTTTTTTTGGGAATAGTTTGAGGAAAATTGGTATCACATCTTCTTTTACGGTCTGGTACAATTCTGCATTAAATCCATCTGTCCCTGGACTTTTTTTTTTTTTTTTGATTGGGAGGTTTTTAATGACTTCTTCTATTTCCTTGTATGATATGGGCCTGTTTAGATATTTTCCCTTCTCTTGATTTAACTTTGGTATGTGACATCTGTCTAGAAAACCATCCATTTCGTCTAGATTTTCCAGGTTTGTTGAGTATAGACTTTCATAGTAGGATCTGATGAGTTTTTTAATTTCCTCCATTTCTGTTGTATGTCTCCCTTTTCACTTCTGATTTTTGTTTGTTTGTTTTTTTAAAGAGTCCAACTGACCATAGATTGTTTTCATCTCTAACAAAACAAAAGAAAAACCTTACATCCCTCCCTTAAATTTGTCTCCCTTTTTCCTTTTAAAAAACATTTGACTACAAATGGCTATGTGTTCTGAAATGTTATTTTCCACCATCTTTTGTATCTGAGCCATATCAGTGCTATAACTCTGGCAATTTTGAAACAGTTGTCAGACTGTATAGCTCCTATAAATTCAGAAAGTTTCCTTTGATCTCAGAAAGATTTATCTGTGAAGTTAATTATCTATGTTAACTCTATTTAAAACTAACATATCTCCACTATATTAAATTTTCATACAGAACACTACAACCAATTTTGTTTACTTTTAATCATTATATAAATAGAACTCTCCATTTCATATTACATATTTATTAACAATAACTTAGCATGATTACATATCATAAAAATAATATTTTCTCATACTATCAGAGCAATTGTCTCTTCTTTACACATACCCACATTACTCTATTTTTGTATAATAATTATTAAATTGGTTCTATACTCAGAAATAAAACAGTATTGGTCTAAACGTAAAATATAAGCTTGTTTTCAATTATTCTAATATAAAATGCTAATTATGTAAATTGATTTTTGAAGAAAATAAGACACATCAAATGTGTTATACTCTTAGCATCTGTTTTACATGTAGATAGGCTAAGCATCTTCATGTTACTAACTAGATACTCAAATTTATGCGTTTGTAGCTTTTTGAGACAAAGACTCTTGTCCCCATATTGACCTTAATTTTATTGTCTAGTCAAAGATGACATTCAATCACTGATCCACCTAACATCACCTATGGTTTGCTGCAAATACAGGAACACACCTAGTTTTGGCAGTGCTAGAGATCTAATCCAACATGTCTTACAGACTATGCAAATATATTACCAAATGAACTCTATTGCGCGCATACAGACACACACACACACACACACACACACACACACACTCTCTCTCTCTCTCTCTCTCTCTCTCTCTCTCTCTCTCACACACACACACAAACAGAGAATCAATGAAACAGTCAGGCATCGTCTCTGGAGCTGAACTGAAGGGCACTTGTGGGCATCAGACAGATATGAGTGCTAAAGTGATAGTGATGTTGGACATGAACTTACCTTCCTCTTTACTGTACACAGAAGCAGCTGTTTCACACTGATCTACATGGCTGTGTACTTACTGGTCTAAGGAGGATCTTATTTTGATTGGAAAGATTTATATCCTCACAGTTTTGTTTTCAGAACATATAAATTAAAACTTTTTTAAAGCTCTGGAATTGCACTTGTAAGCTATTGTTAGAGTGGTGTTATGTAAATATACTTCTAGTTCTGTACTTTCTCTAATGTGTACTATCTCACCCCTACAGAATTTTAATTAGAAAAATTACCTTCAGAAAACCTGTCAGTCTTTGAGCATATACTTAGCAAATGGCACAGTTGGAAGTTGGAGTCAAACCAATGATTATAATATTTAGAGGATTTTTTCAGAATGTAATATTTAAGTACATGTCAGATATAACAAATATTCACTGCCCAAAGGGTCAAAGACAGACAGACAGGATAAAAATTCTTATCAAGCCACCCTTAGAACCCCTTCATATAAAATTTTATAATACAAATGTGAAATAGGGAAAATATTGAGTGGTTTTTGAAACTTTGAAGCAGGAGAACAACACTGCAATAGTGATGAATCTAAAGACACCTGGAAGTGTCTAATGACACTGTTCTTGAGTCTATTTATGGAGTAGATTGCATTTATTGATTTATAGATAATGATCCATTCCTTCATCTTTGAGATGAAATCAATTTGATTATGCTTGGTAATCTCTTTGATTCATTCTGATATTTTGTTTGCATGAATTTTGCATGCATACCTAGCTCCATTCTCAAATGGCATATGTGCTTACAACTTTGCTTCCTATGGCATTCACATTCCAATTAATGAAAAGCAACTAATCTCGAAACATTTCCTTGCTATTATTTTTTGGGAAAATACTAGAATCTGAAGAAAATTGCCATCACTGAATATAGATTTTGATCTTGACCATGTAATTACAACTGATTGTTCTTACTGTCGAAGGTAGATTGACTAAGACATGGCAAAACACAATGTACCACATCATCTATCCCAGCATGGGGGAGGTCAGTCTACTCACACTTACACACCTGAAAAAGAATGAGACTTCATATACTTATCTTACCCTGTGACTTTGAGGGCAGGATAGGAAAGGAAAATTTTTCTATTTCTTCCAGATAGAGTACTGATAGCATCACCTAGAGACTGCTTTTATCCGAAAGTGACCTTAGTTAACCAATGGATTCATTGGGTGATGTCAAGGAGAAGACTACGTATGGGAACATGGGTGGCTCAATGGCTACTTTGTCAGAGAAAACCTTTTCTAACATAAATTAAGATCCGAAAAAGCTGTGTCCTTGAACCTTTGTGCACAATTTGTAGGCAACCTGGCTGAGATGCTTCTCCCTTGCGGTTATAACTGCTCATACAACATTGATGATATTTGAGTCTTAATGCCTTCTGGTCTCTGGAGCTGTAAGTTACATGAACTTTCCTACAGCAGAGGGAACATCAGCACAGTGGGTAGCTATACTTGTACCAATAACAGCATTACCATTCTGCCTCAGGAGAAGGAAAACTATTACCAGGAGATAGTACCAGCATGCACAGAAGTTTATATCATATTAGAGTCCTAAGTTTTGGAACTTTCCAGGGATTTATTATCTTCTTTTGTTTCTGACACTAATAAGTGTTAATAAATTCATTTCATGTGGAGAATTTATGAGTACCAAGAGGAAGAACTTTGCTTTTATAGCTGCATCATGACATGGTGTTGGCATCTCACATAGCAGAGTAGCTTGCAATTGTAATATTCCGCTATCTTATGTACTTTTGTTTTATAACAAATATTGTGGAAATATAGAAGAACTGTGGGATTTGGAATGAAAGAAAAAATTTTTAAAGTTATATTTATTTATTTTATGTGTAGGAGTACACTGTCTTCAGACACACCAGAAGAGGGCATCAGATCCCATCAGATAGTTGTGAGCCACCATGTGGTTGCTGGGATTTGAACTCAGGACCTCAGGAAGAGCAGTCAGTGCTCTTAACCACTGAGCCATCTCTCCACCTGAAAGAAAGATTTCTTTTAAGTGTTTATCACATGGTGGATACTGCTTTACCACATGCCACACTTTTTGAAAAGCCAGATGATACTTTTATGGCAGGCATATCCCTCCCTGATATGGAAGCCAGCTCTTTATTTCACTCTCCTGATTACTTTCATATATATTCATACTGTATATAGCATTCAATCAATCAAAATACTATATTACTGTTGGTAGTCTGTATAAACTCCACCCTCACAGATACGTAGCAGCAGCCAGGTATGCTCCTCCTCACAGTTACCTGGCAATGGCCAGGTAGGCCTGACCCTATAAATGGAGCTGCTTGCTCCCTCCTCTCTCTCTTACTCCTGCGTTTCTCCCTTGCCTCTTGCCCCTTTGTCCCTCCTCTCTTCCCATGATCATGGCTGACCCCAATTTCTCTACTCTCTGTTTCTCTCTGCCTTTCTCTGCCTCTGCTACCCTCTTAAATCCCCTCCTCATGCTCCCAGATAAACTCGATTCTGCGCTAGACTAGCCTGTGTCTGGTCCATCAGGGGAAAGGTTGCCTCAGCACGGGCCGGCCAAGGCACCCCCCTTTCCTCCACACCCTGCCAGAACATATTCTTATAGCTCTTTTTCTTTTTATGATCACAATTACAATTGCAAATAGTTTTCCTAACATTTGAAGGCTTAGAAGAATTAAGTATATGTGATATGGCCACAGTCCCTCTGAAAGGCATAAGACTCACAACAACACCATTACATTTATAAAGCAATTCAGTGAGCTCCTTTCCTCCATAGCTGCCCCTTAACACAAGTAGAAAGGATCCAACATGTGGCTTTTATGATTAACTTTGCCCTAATACATTGCCTCAGAAATGAGAATACCAAAATAATATTGAATTTCTAAATATCATATCTCTCCTGTTTGGCATTAATAATTGAAAAGGAATATTGGTTAGAAAAAACAGGTAAGGTAAAGGAGTTGCTCAGGCATTGTGATATGCAGTTTATATTCTTATTATTTCAAAATTGAGATATATAAATAAACTGCATAAACAGACATATAACACAGTATGTCTCTGTAGCTAGTGTCCCTCAGCTGCAAACCAAAAAAAATTTAAAAAGTAAGAAGTACTTGACAATGTAAATTTTGGCAAATTTTATTACTTAGCAAGTTGAGAGTTTGACATGATTAATATTAAGTATTTTAATATATTTGTGAATTTTTATATACTGCTATATACACACATAAATATATATGTACATATATATAAATATATTTTTATAAATATTAGAATGACACTTGTGCCATTGTAAGGAGAGAAATGTCATATAAGATGGTAGGAAGGCATCTTTTCATGATTCCAAAACACATGAAACTTCATCTGTTTATCTAATGAGAATATAGTTACCAAAAAAATCAATGCCTAAGATAACAGACATCCTTAAACAGGCTTCAAATACGAAAATATAAGAAAAAATTCGAGAAACTAAATAAACTGTTAAGGAAAACAAAGAAAGCACTAACAGAAACAGAATAAATCAATGAAACTATGCAAGACATTAAAGTGGAATAGAAGTGAAATAAAAAACCAAACTAGAGGAAATTCTAGAAATAAAAATGTATGAATTCAAACAAGAACCACCGAGACAAGCATCAACTGAATTCAAGATGTGGAACAAAGAATGTCTATCCCTGAAGATACAAAAAAGAAACTGATACATTTACCAAAGAAAATATTAAAAGAAAACAAACAAACAAAAAAAGCTAATAACTGAAAACATTCAGAAATCTGGATTGGTGTGTAGAGATCAGACCTAAGATTGATAGGAAGAGAGGCAGGAGAAGAATCCCAGCTCAAACATACAGGAAATATTTCCAACAAAATCGGAAAAGAACATTTCCTAACCTACAGTATAAGATCCTTGTAAAGCTACAAGAACCGTACGAAACCACCAATAGATGGTACCAGAAAAGAACGTACCCTTGCTACGTCATAATTAAAACAGTAAACATGAAAAACAAAGTGGAAATAGTAAAGACAGCAGATGATAGCCCGGAAGATCAAGTCCAGAAAAAAACTTTCAAGCAATAGGTTATTCCATGATGAACTTACATGTGAGCAATATGTATCTACAAATACAGAACTAAAATGCCAGAGGGAAAGCTCAAACCTATATATGTTAACCATACACATACAAACACAGGGAACAATTGACCCCTGTGTCTCTTTTATTTTCTCTTTTATATGAGATGAAAGACATCTAAACGTTTTATAAATACATGGCTTGAGCCGAGTCCAGCATTTTTCTTTTCTTTTTATTATTATTATTTTTTAATTAGATATTTTCTTTATTTACATGTAAATTTCTCCTTTCCCAGTTTCCCCTCCAAAAAACAGACAGACAATAACAACAAGAACAGCCCCCTGTCGCCTCCCCCCTCCCCATGCCTGCCACCCCACCCTCTCCCACTTATTGGCCCTGGCATTCCCCTACACTGGGGCACAAAACCTTCTCAAGGCCGAGGTCCTTTCCTCCTATTGATGATCGAATTTGCAAACGTTTTTCTATCTAACGATCTCTAGGCCAAAGCCTAGAAGCTTCTATCTTCTGTACCATCTAATTTACTGCAAGCCTAGATACTTAGATCATCGGCTTCCAGCCTCTGTCTACTAACCTAGGCCTATAATGTTTCAACCTCTGAGCCTTACTGTTGAATAAACTCATCCTTTCTAGTTACTTCTGAACTCTGCTTAGCCGTTTCAACTCAGCTGCTTTGACTCAAATTCCTCTCCACACTGACTGATTCAAACTGACTTCACTTTACTTCTAACTGAATTGACATGCCTGGAAAAAACTGATCTCCATGAACTTAACTGCATTGAAGGCCCAGACTGAAGGAAGTTTATGGAATTAGACAAACTAAACAGAACTCAATTGAACGCCACTCCCTTCCGGCACAGCTCTTAAGCAGCCCCTGTTTCCAATCCTCTAGAGAACTGGATGAATCTCATCTCTGATTCACTCTGCCAAATATTCCCTGACTCATCAACTGTATGCCTCTCAATTAGACATCAATGTTTGGTACTAGAGGTAGGTCCTAAAGGCTTGTCTGTATTTCAGCCAGATCACAAAAACCTAGGTCTTTGCCTGTGATCCCTTGTTAGAGAAGCCATGTTTAATAGATTAAAATTATTCTATAAATCTTACTCCAGCAAAATCAAAAGAAGGGAAATACACACACACACACACACACACACAGTCTCACACACACACACACACACACACACACACACACACACACACACAATGTACACACACATACTCATCCAGACACCATTACTTCCAGCACTAATATCATAAAATAAAATAACAAGAATCAAAAATCACTGCTCATTGTTCTCTCTCAGAACGAATGCTCTAAATTCCACAATAAAAGATACAGACTAAAAGAATAGATGAGAAAAAAGGATCCATCTTTCTACAGATTCTAAGAACCATCATCAAAGCTAGACATCACCTCAGACTAAAGGTGGGGAAAATATTTTTCAAGTAAATTCACTTAAGAATCAAGATGGTATAGTGCCTCTTAATATCTAACGAAATAGACATTTAAACAAAATTAGTATAAAAAGATTGGAAAGGCGACTTCATAATCATCAAGAAATAATAAACCAAAATGTTTTCTCAACTCTTAATATCTTAATATCTATACCTCAAACACAAGGGTGCACACATTAATAAAAGATACACCACTAAAGCTTAAATTATACAGTGATATGGATAGTGAGAGGTTTCAATACCATTATCTCACCAACAGACTTGTCACCTGCCCAAAATTAAGTAGAAGTACTGGTGTGAATAGACATTATAAACCAAATGTATCTAAGAATTATCTACAGAAAATTTCACCCAAACACTAAAGAATACATCATTTCTCTGAAATTCGTGGATTTTCTACAGTTTGACCACTTACTTGGACACAAAAAAAGTCTCAAAAGATGAAGGAAAATTGGAATGACTTCCTCCATTCTCTCAGACTACCATAGATTAAAGCAGAATATAAAGAAAAACTGGAAAAACAGAAAGCTTACAGATGCGTACAAACTGACCAACTCTACAATGAATAAAAAATGAGACAAACCAGAAGTAAGGATATAAGTTAAAGACCATTTATAAGTCAAAGAAAATTGGAACATAGCATATTCCAACTTATGAACACAAAGAAGTGCTAAGAGTCAAGTTCTTTGAAGTAAGTGGCTACATTAAAAAACAACAACAACAACAATAACGAACCTGAAAATTTCTCATACTATGAACTGAACAGTGCACTTCATCATGGACTCCCTTCCCTCTTTTTATTATTATTTTTAGTTATTAATTGTTATAAGAAATATTGCACATATGTACATATATGTATAAAACTTTGTTACAATTTGCTCCTCTAACCATATGCTGTTACACTTTGGTTCTTTTTTTTTTTTTTTAAGATTTATTTATTATTATATCTAAGGACAGTGTAACTGTCTTCAGACACACCAGAAGAGGGCATCAGATCTCATTATGGATGGTTGTAAGCCACCATGTGGTTGCTTTGATTTGAACTCAGGACCTTCAGAAGAGCAGTCAGTGTTCTTAACCACTGAGCCATCTCTTCAGCCCCATTGGTTCTTTTTTATACTCTCAAATATCACCCTATAGAAAACCTCACATGCCATAAGAAGTTCCTTCTTTTATTTTCCCTATGGACGGTATTCCTCTATTGTGGCTTAGTCTTTTCTGTGTTAACTCTGTTCTGTTAAAAGTATTTGACTTTGAAATAACCTTAATTTTTGGCATGTAACTCCACTTTTCATTCATAATTCCTCCCCACGCAGCCATTTCTTTGAATGGACACTTTCTGCGTAGTGATTACCATATACAGTACCTCTCACAAGATACAGATCTTCTTTAAATAGTGGCTATTCCTGTC
The DNA here is from genome assembly GCA_019843815.1 of Montemys delectorum. Taxonomy (NCBI): domain Eukaryota; kingdom Metazoa; phylum Chordata; class Mammalia; order Rodentia; family Muridae; genus Montemys; species Montemys delectorum. The sequence goes on along the minus strand of JADRCD010208042.1, from coordinate 7,246 downwards.
ATTTCTTAAAAGCAAGGGCCTGTAGATCATTTTATTCTCATGTAATTTAACAGTGAAGTGGGTTTAGTGTTTTACTAAAGAATTATGGAAACTTTCTAAAACATGAATTTGTCAAGATATAGCCATAGTATCCTTATGGGGAATTTTATTTTGAAACATTATTCTCTATGAATCAGTCTAGTAGGCGTACAAATTAGTACCAAGAAATCCCATAATGGAATAAACTTGAAGCACTTTCTCTAGCCACATTCACATTTTTATAACCTTCTACATACATACAAGAATATATTAGAAAAGGCATTATATGCCAAGTAATTCACTTGCCTGGTCCTGTAGTGATACTTTACAAGTCATGAAGACACAGGGCTACTTATCCTTTTATTTTCATTTTTAATTTTTTTAATCCTTTCTGGAATTAACTGTTTTACTCAATTCTTGCTCTCATCCATATTGATCCTGATTTATTGTATTAAAACTTATGTCTTTAATAACTATAGCACATAGCAGTGTATTGAATAGTAATTAATGAGAACCTAATCAGGTTCTCATGATCGGTATAAATTCTAGGTATGAAAATCAGCTTCTCAGAAAGGTAAATATTGGACTGAGAGAAGATTGTTCTTTTTGGGCCATGAATGCCTCTCATGTAAAATTAATAAAAATAAAATGACTGTGGCTGCCTGGATATTATCTTGTACTTATGTTGTAAAAAATTGCACCAACATTACATTTTGTAGTCAGTGTTAAAATTCAGAATACTGTTAGATAGGGAAAATTCTTTATTATTATTTATAAGCTGAAGATTTAGATTTGGTTTGTCACAAAAATTAATTAGTAAAAGTCTTACCTCACGTTATTGAAGAAAATATTACACAATTAGTAATTTATTCTTCCAATCTTTTATCCTGTACATTTGTAAATGTGATGTCATTTCTTCTAGGTTTCTGTTGTTGTGGAAGTTGCTGTTTTGTTCTGTTTTTCAAAATGAGATTTGGTCCTGAACCAAATCTTTGTGTATACTAGGCAGACCTTGAAAATGTGCAGGTTCCTTTGATTTTGCTTCCAGGTGCTGAGATTAAAGGCTTGCATTACAACTGGCAGTTCTGGATTTTACTGAAAGTCATAGCAATTTAAGTGTAAAAACTCACCCACATTGTTCTACCAAAAAACCTCCTTGGGTACTTTTACTACATGGATATTTTATAAAACATTATCATCGATCCTGTATTTCCCAAGTGTGCTAGCAAAATAATATGAGAAACATGAGATGAGTTATAGTGGTCATAGGTAAATGCTAGATGCCTTACAGTCCTAAGCTGATATTGTTATTGATAAACATAAATAACAGAAGTTTATGCCATACATGTTGATATTTCACTTCTATTAATAAAGATAAAACTCACTTAATACAACATTTAATTTATAGAAATGAACATATATATGAAATTCTATAACCAAAATTTTCTTGTAGAATTACTTTTAACTCTATTTATTTTTTAAAGGAAATATAAAGTTATCAGGTGGGAAGAAACATGGCAATAATCACAAAACCCTATGGCATTTGACAGGATATTTATAGCAAAAACTAATAAAGTCGGGGGGGGCTGAAAAATATTGTTTCTTCTGAAGCCCATGAGTTTCCGTAATATAATGGGAATGACTCTTTTCCTCTTTTTTTTTTTTAGTTGTCCACTTCTCACAAAGTGCTTCATATTGGTAGAGTAAAAATGTAAAAATGAAGACAGAAGGGATGTCCAATACATACTGAACAACAAAGAGTTAATCAGACAAAAGCAAGCAAGAAAACAAACAAAACACCATCCAAACTTTGTTTCTGATTAGTAATTTCATGCTGCATATTATGTATGTGGACATGTAAGTTTCTTTGATATACGGAAGAAATAAAATTTTGGAGAATTGAAGGTCATGTTTTGGTTTTCCATTTCACACTTTGATTATGTGAAATCATTAATTTGAAAAGTATAAAATTTCCTGTCTCATTTCAACTACTTATCCAATCAGATAATGTGATTTTTATGGAAATAGCAAACAAGCTAGATAAACTCATCTGGGAAAACATATAATGTCTTTGATGAAGGAGAGATAATCTATTAACTAATTTAGCAACTATTTTTACATTTCCAACTGGCAAAGCTGTTCACTGGCAAAATAACAGTGAAAGTTGCTGGCCATGTTATATGTTCTAAAGAAATCAGGGGGAACAAGGTGACCAAGGGTGATTCTTATTAGTTTGTTGGTATTATTTTTAGATCCACCAATCATTCTTCTAAAGTATGTTTTGCATTATGTTACAAGACAACATAAATTATTTCCTTTATATCCAAATAGAACATAACCTTTAACCTAAGGCTAGATATTTAGAAAATTAATGTTTGTTATATTTATATTACGTGTAAGTAATAAGTGAAGACATTCTTTTTGGTTTCTCATGAAAACACCAAGGACATGAAAGGGAAAACCTTCTCATGCCAATTTATCAATGAGAAATTAAAATTAAATGTGAATATTTATTAATGGACACAAAGAAAGTCATTAAAAAAACTAGTCATAGCTAGTACTACATTTTATAGGATTTGTTCTTTTCTCGTAGATCGTTATGCAAACTAAACCCTTTGCACTCATGAACATATAGTGACACATGGCTTTCTTAGATTACATTTTCTTGAATGAACTATTAATTTTGCAAAATCGGTATTTCTTTACTACTTATAGCACTTATTTTCAAAGCTATATTTGAGCAACTGTTCAAATAAAACTTTATAATCTTATACATGCGTGTTTCTATGAATAGAACCAGATATTTAACTATATATTTTATGCAGCATACAATTTCTCCTATCTTACATGGTTACTCTTAGTTTTTTAAGGTTTTATAGTCTGTATAAGTTGTATCGTTATTAGTGCTTTGAGCCATGTGGTTTGTAGGTGCATATTGGTAAATGACTGTTGTAGTTGAATAATTCAAAACTTACAAAAATAAATTTTAAGTTTGTTTATCAACATTTTGATGTCCTATATTTGAGACAGTATATGTTCTCAAACTGCTTTTTTTCTGGAAATGGAATTGGTTTTTACCTTCTTTATCAACTACCCCACATTTAAACTATAGTGGTCTTAGAAATTTGTTCAGGTTTACTTCTAGGAGTTTGTATGACAAACACTGACCAAAAGCAACAAAAAGAGGAAAGATTTTTATATCATTTTCAGGTTACATTCTGCCATCAAGGACTGACAATCAGGAACTCAGAAAAGAACATGAAAGTAGGAATTAAGGCAAAGGCCTCTGAGGAATGTTGCTTACGGGCTTGAACTCTGTCTCTTTTCTTTTTTTCTTTCTTTTTTTTTTTTAATTAGATATTTTCTTTATTTACATTTCAGATAATATCTCATTTCTCTGTTTCTCCTCCAAAAAAAAAAAAAAAAAACCAAAACCAAAACCAAAAAACCCTGTTCCCTCTCCCCTCCCCCTGCTCACCAACCCACCCTCTCCTGCTTACTGGCCCTGGCATTCCCCTACACTGGGGCATAGAACCTTCACAGGGCCAAGGGCCTCTCCTCCCATTGATGACCCACTAGGCCATCTTCTGCTACATATGCTGCTGGAGCCATGAGTCCCCCCCATGTGTAATCTTTGGTTGGTGATTTAGCCCCTGGCAGCTCTGAGGGTACTAGTTAGTTCATATTGTTGTTCCTCCTAAGGGGTTGCAAACCCTTCAGCTCCTTGGGTCCTTTCTCTAGTTCCTTCATTGGAGACCCTGTACTCAGTCCAATGGATGGCTCTGAGCCTCTACTTCTGTATTAGTCGAGCACTTTCAGAGCCTCTCTGGAGACAGCTATATCAGGCCCCAGTCAGTCAGCACTTGCTGGCATCCACAATAGTGTCTGGGTTTGGTGACTGACTATGGGAAGGATTCCCAGGTGGAGCAGTCTCTGGATTGTTCTTCCTTTAGTCTCTGCTCCATAGTTTTTCTCTGCAACTCCTTCCATGGGTATTTTGTTCCCCCTTCTAAGAAGGATCGAAGGGTTCACACTTTGGTCTTGATTCTTCTTGGGTTTCTTATGGTTTGTGGCTTGTATTTTGGGTATTCTGAGCTTCTGGGCTAATACTCACTTATCAGTGAGTGCATACCATGTGTGTTTTTTGGGATTGGGTTACCTCACTCAGGATGATATTCTTCAGATCCATCCATTTCCCTAAGAATTTCATAAATTCATTATTTTTTTGTATGTATAACAGTCTCAGTTTATTATAAACTAGCTTCATAGGCCATAGGGAAAAAAAGGGGCTATGTACAGCCTTTTGGGAAACAGGCAAGCAGTTGAGGAGGGCACTTTTCCCAGGGAGGAAGCCCTGAAAGAGAAACCAGACAATCCAGCGAGACTCCATGAACAGCATAACAAACAAACAGGTCTGTGGCAACCTGACCCTGGGGAATAGGGTCCATGTCTCCTCGGAGCTACTGACATAATGCTGTGCCAAGATCAAAGCAGACCTCGCATGCCTGGAGAAGGAGGTCGCATCCCAGGAGGGGGCATGCCCATTGGAGTTCCTCGGCCAGGTGGGAGCTCCATTGGAGGACCCATGGGAGGCCTCATGCCAGGAGGTGGGCCCATCATATCTGGAGGAGGGGCCCCTCGGCCCATAGGTGGTAGAAGAGGGCCCGCACGACAAGGTGGGTACTGAGTTGGGGATCCTGCAATACTGGCTGTAGCTGTAGCTGCAGCAGCTTCAACAGTGCCTCTTCCTTGTGGGGTCATCACCTGTTGGGATGGCCCTCCAACACCTCGGACTGGCCCAGCAATTCAAGCAGGAGGAAACTGGGACATGGGAACACCAGCCGGGATTCCTGTGCCAGCAGCCCTGCCAATGCCTGGCCCCCCAGTAGCTCCAGCAAGTGGCACTCGGGCAGGTTCTCCCATCGAAGCAATATCAGACCAAGGACTTGCTTCCCTTCCCTTTCTGCTTGTCTGGAGTTCTTTGGCTTGATCTTCCTGAACTCATCACAGTCATAGAGGATCAAATTCACTGAAGGTCCCGATGAAGATGTGGTCATCTTGCAGTATGCGCCTGATCTTGTAGTCGATGTACTGCAACATCTTGCTGCTCTTGCCCACCATCATGGTGGCAGATCAGAAGGCTCGGATTCCCCAAATTCATTGTTTTTAATAGCTGAGTCGTACTCTATTGTGTAGATGTACCACATTTTCTGTATTATTCCTCTGTTGAGGGACATCTGGGTTGTTTCCAGTTTCTGGTTATCATTAGTAATGCTGCTATGAACATAGTGGAGCAGATGTCCTTATTACATGTTGGACTGTCTTCTGTGTAGATGCCCAGCAGTGGTATAGCTGGGTCTTCTGGTAATACTATGTCTAATTTCAAGAAGAAGCCCCAAACTGACTTCCAGAGTGGTTGTGCTAGCTTGCAATCCCACCACCAAAGGAGGAGTGTTCCTCTTTCTCCATAACCTCGACAGTATCTGCTGTCACCTGAATTTCTTATCTTAGCCATTCTGACTGGAATGAGGTGGAATCTGAGGGTTGTTATGATTTGAGTTTCCCTGATGACTAAAGATGTTGAACAATTCTTTGGGTGCTTCTCAGCCATTCGGTATTCATCAGTTGAGAATTCTTTGTTTAGCTCTGTACCCCATTTTTTAATAGGGTTATTTGTTTCTCTGGAGTCTAACTTCTTGAGTTCTTTGTATATAGTGGATATTAGCCCTCTATCAGATATAGGATTGGTAAAGATCTTTTCCCAATTTGTTGGTTGGTGTTTTGTCTTACTGACAGTGTCCTTTGCCTTACAGAAGCTTTGCAACTTTATGAGGTCCCATTTTTCAATTCTTGATCTTAGAGCATAAGCTATTAGTGTTCTGTTCAGGAAATTTTCCCCTATGCTCATGTGCTCAAAGCTCTTCCCCACTTTCTTTTCTATTAGTTTCAGTGTATCTGCTTTTATGTGGAGGTCCTTTATCCACTTGGACTTGAGCTTTGTACAATCAAATAGGCATGGATCGATTTGCATTCTTCTACATGCTACCTGCCAGTTAAGCCAGCACCATTTGTTGAAAATGTTGTCTTTTTTTTTCCACTGGATGGTTTTATCTCATTTGTCAAAGATCAAGTGACCATAGGTGTATGGGTTCATTTCTGTGTGGGGTCTTCATTTCTATTCCATTGATCCACCTGTCTGTCACTGTAACAGTGCCATGCAGTTTTTATCACAATAGTTCTGTAGTACAGCTTAAGGTCAGGGATGGTGATTCCACCAGAGGTTCTTTTATTGTTGACAATAGTTTTTGCTATCCTAGGTTCTTTGTTATTCCAGATGAATTTAAAATTTGCTCTTTCCAAGTCTGTGAAGAATTGAGTTGGAATTTTGATGGTGATTGTACTGAATCCTGTTTTGAGCAAGATGGCCACCCTTACTATATTAATCTTGCCAATCCATGAGCATTGGAGTTCTTTCCATCTTCTGAGATCTTCTTCAATTTCGTTCTTCAGAGACTTGAAATTCTTGTCATACAGATCTTTCATTTGCTTAGTTAGAGTCACACCAAGGTATTTTATATTATTTGTGACTATTGTGAAGGGTGTTGTTTCCCTAATTTTTTTCTCAGCCTGTTTATTCTTTGTGTAGGGGAGGAGGACCACTGATTTGCTTGAGTTAATTTTATATCCAGCCACTTTGCCGAAGTTGTTTATCAAGTTTAGGAGTTCCATGGCAGATTTTTGTGGTCACTTAAGATTACAATCATTTCATCAGCAAATAGTGATAATTTGACTCCTCTGTCTTTCACAGTGACTTTTTATATAAAGTCCGGATCTACCATAGTAGACTGGGCCTTCCTACATCAATTAGCAATTAAGAAAATAGCCCTAAAGGCTTGTACTTAAGCCAATCTGAAGAAGTCAAACTCACATTCACAATTAAGATTCCCTTCTCCAACCTGTGTCAGATTGACAACTGAAGCTGTGCTTAACAGCAGCATGCATGCGCCAATTCAGTATTATTAAATTGTGTTGACAAGTCTTTTTCAGGGAATCAAACATGTTGGGCAAAACTAGTTGTCTTTGAATTTCATGCCATTGGACCCCAATCCTATTCTTCTCGTCCCTCAATATCCCTACACTGCCCTTGCACCTTTTCCTCCCCTCTAGAATAAAATAAAACAATGAAAAAAAAAATTAAACAAAAACCCCTCTCACTATGAAACCTGTG
>JADRCD010208041.1:0-15265 GCA_019843815.1 Montemys delectorum | reverse complement strand
AATATTCCTTTCAGCTTTCTTTCTTGACTAAAACAAAAAGTGAAACCAGAGAGACTTTTACAGAGTTATTCAGGGTTTTTTTTTTTTTTTTTTTTTTTTTTTTTTGCCCCCTAAGGTCAAACTTACTTTTTAATTTAGCAGTTGTATCCCGGGCAGTTGTGGCTCTTTTCCCAGTGAAGGACTTGGAGGCTGCAAGAGGGGAGCGGGTGGGGGTGTGATGGGGATAGGCCTTTTATGGGCGGGGCCCATAGGCTGCACGTCTGTTTTCAATGTTTTGTAAGAGCCGAGCGCCTTGAAGTAAAAACTTTCAGTAAATGACACGAGGCGGAGCTGGGTCCAGGAAGTCACGCCTAGAAAGGCCACGGAAATCCCCGCCAGGGTGGCCACTGGGAGTGAGGAGGAAGTGCGTGTGGTTTTCACCCTGGAGTTCCCCGGAGCCCTGGAGGAAAGCACCGCAGGTCGCAGCAGCCTTGGGCCGAGCAGGGTGGGGGTGGTGGCCAAGGCCAAGCTGGGGACGCTGTAAGGCGTCGCGCCACTCAGCCACACCCCACAGGCCGGCCAGGCGAGGCGGCCACCTCCGGAGATCAGCAGTCATTGCTGGCGTGCTGAGCCTAGGAAGCGGGCTGCGGTGAGTACGCGCGCGCGTGGAGATCCGGCCAGGGTCCCCGTGGTGGCTCGAGGGTCACCCGGGTGACTAGATCCGAACGAGGACGGTGGTCCTGGAGGAGTTGGCGGTTTAATTAGGCTGCTGCGGGAGGCATCGGGCAGGCGTCTAAGGATGAACTTGTGGAAAGCTCATGGTTGTTTTCTTAGTGATCAGCGCAGGAAAACACTAGGGCTTTCTTTTGGGGGAGTGATGGGTGTGTCGGAGACCATCTCAAGACTATAGCTGAGACTGGTTTTGAACTCCGGAAAATCCTCCTGCCTTAACCCCTTCAGTGCTGGGATTACAGGCCTGAGTTTGTACCTAATTTCTCAGCAGTGTTCTTAATCTAGTCAGTAAATCGCTGGAGTAGTTTTTGTCCGTCACATGCCAGGCTTTGATCATCAGTTGTGAGGAACATTACTATCCCTATTTGGCACTGAGGAAACGGAGGCACATGAGGTTTTTCTTAGTCTCACTATGTAGCACTGGCTGTGCTAGAACTGGATAAGTAGAACAGGTGGGCTTCTTGTTGTTGTTGTTGTTGTTTTCGAGACAGAGTTTCTCTGTATAGCTCTGGCTGTCTTGGAACTCACTCTGTAGACCAGGCTGGTCTCAAACTCAGAAATCCACTTGCCTCTGCCTCTCAAGTTCAGGGATTAGAGGCGTGCACCACCACTGCTCAGCACAGGCTGGCTTTGAACTCAAGGAAACATCACCCCACTTCTGCCTCTGGGGTTCTGGGATTAGGGTATATCTGGCCACTTGGTGGTTTTCTTGCCCAACATCCCACTGTTGGTGATGACTCCCTTGAAATCCTGTGATGTGTGACTCCAGAGCCTGGGAGTAAATTGCCAGGAGGCCAAGTTAGCAGTCACAGAGGGAAATTAATAAATGAAAGTGCCATGAACATGCCGGGCTCAGCTAGCTGGGCTAAGACATTCTTCAATGACAATTTTTGCTGGGGAGAGTAGTACAGGCCTGCCTAGGCTATATGTCTCACAAGGCCAGCCTAGGCTATATGTCTCACAAGGCCAGCCTAGGCTCTATGTCTCACAAGGCCAGCCTAGGCTATATGTCTCACAAGGCCAGCCTAGGTTATATGTCTCAACAACAGCAGCTAGGCACTGTAGCTGTGGCCAGTGCAGAAATTAAAGTATATTTCCTATTCTGTAGAAGATATGGTCTAAGGTGGAGGGAGAAAGATGGCACAGCTCATTGCCCCAAAGGGTGAAGACACCCAAGAGTGCCTGGGTCTACTGGACATGCAGAGTAAGCAGAGAAGAAACTGGGGTACCAAGCTCATCTCTAAGGAGCCACTGGAAAGAAAGAGGGCTCCTACACATGGAGGTGGACAAGGGCAGGGATCAGAACATACCCAAGAAAGAGGAAGTGGGCCCAGTCACAGATGTCAGTGCTTCCAGCAAATTCGATTTTATGAATATGGAGAGTGAAGGGTGCTGGTGCATAGACTGACTGTGTGGAGATGTGGCTCATAAACAAATGTTTGGCTTGGCTGTGGAGGGAGGGCCAGACTCAGGAGTGGCTGGTAGGGACTTCAGCTTGATGGCTGTGTAGAGGAATGGGGGTCCTGCAGGGTTTGAAGAAATGTGAAGAGGAGTCTTTCAGAGCAGTAGGAGAGAGTAGGTCCATGAAGGGGCACTTGTTTCTCTGAGGTGGTCAATAGGCTTGTGAATGGAGGGCAGGCAAAGGGAGGCAGGCTGAGGGCCTCACCTAGTGAGGAATGGAGCCAAGTTGAGTGAAACAGTGAGCTTGGAGGGACCGAGGATTATTTCTACAAATGCAGCTCAGGATGTGGAGAAAGCCAATGCCTCTGTTTCCAGGGATGCAAGGTAGTCGAGCCTCTATGGCAATCTGTGGAACAGACCCTTGAAAAATTGAAACAGAACTACCATAGGACTCAGCTCTACTGCTTCTTGGTAGGCACGTGAAGGAGTCTACCTAAGTTCCCTGTGACTTAGTCACTGCACTCTTGCTGTGAGGAGACACCATGGCCAGTACATGGAGGGAAGGAGGAGGAGGGAGGGAGGGAAAGGGAGAGGAGAGGAGAGGGACACTAGGCCCCGTGTGGCCCACCCTCAGGCCACGCCTCCTCCAGCAAAGTTACACCTCCTAATCCTCCTTAAGCAGCCCACCAGCTGTGGACTAGACATTTAGAAGTCTGAGCCTACGAGGGCCATTCTCATTCAAAACACCACACTCGGTTTATTGTACCGCTATTCACTATGGGACGAAATGGATGCCTGTTAACAGGACAAAGAAAAAGTGTGTGTGAGTGTGTGTGTGTGTGTGTGTGTACATTGAAATACTATTCAGTTGTAAAGAAAATAAATGGTATCATTTGAAGAAATAGATGGAACAGGAAATCATGTTAAGCAAAAAAAAAAAAAAAAAAAAGAAAAAAGAAAAAAAAAGAAAGAAAGAAAAGAAAAAAAGAAAAGCAGATGTATAAACACAGTATGCCTTCATTTCTCCAAAGAGGGACTGTTAAAATCCGATGGAGAGGTGGGAGGGGCAGGAGAGGGTTGAAGAAAGGTCAAAGCACAATATGTGTGTGTGTCACAGGCAAACCCACTAATTTGTTTAATCAATACGAATTAGTAATTCTAATGAAAACGATTAGAAGCTGAGTTACTGGCTCATGCTTGTAACCTCAGAACTCAATAACTCATGTTACTGTGAGTTTGAGGCCAACCTGGGTAACAGTGAGTTACCGGGCCAGTTTGCTGTAGCGTGAGTGTTTGTCTCAAACAGAAAGCAAACAAAAACACAAAGAGGCACATGAGAAGGCAAACTAAAGTACCGGACCTGTTGAGAAATCACTGAAAGATTTCAGAAAAGTGGGGATGACGAGATGGCCTAGTAGTTAAGAGCACTTGCTGAGGGCTTGTACACTGTGCGCATGCGCATGTGCATGCTATCTGGTCTGCAGCATTATTCTCTCCATGTTGGGGACCGTGGCCAGGCCTTCGGTGTGCTATCCATGTTCCCCTACCACTGAACCCCAACTCTAGCCCAAATTTGCATAGCTTCTCGATATATACCCGTCTCTATTTTGGAGAAAACCTCTTAAGGAAAAGGTCATAGTAGTGCTTGCTTGTGATCTAGCATTTGGGAACCTGAGACAGGTCGATTATGAGTTTGAGGCTGTGTTCAACCCTGTAGGGAAATCCTAGCCTCCAAAAGGAGGGAGTGGGGAGAAAAAGGAAAAAAAGGCCATTGAGTTATAACCCCGAGTTGTTTGACTTTCATTTCTCTATTTTAAGCAGGTTTACAAAGGGCACGAACCCTTCTACTACTACTAACTTTTTTCTCAGTTTCTTCTGTAAACTATAACATCTCAAAATGGAGACCTAAAGCCCTTGAAAGGGACTTAGTCTGATCTTGGGAGGTGGTTTTGTGCATGGACAGACAAATGCTTAAAAATACTAATTCAAAGCATGTAGTGTCATTCTCTGAGGTGTGGTTATTATGACTTGGTTGTGAATTTGACTTCTGGAAGGGAAAGAAGTTCTGTGGCTGGGGCACAGTTTTGGCGTACCCTTCAGAAAGTTGCCTGGCAACCTCCCATTGGCTGTAGCTTAAAAAAGTGCCTGAAGGCTAGAGAGATGTCCCAATGGTTAAGAGCACTGGCTGCTCTTCCAGAGGGCCTAAGTTCCATTCCCAGCAACCATATTGTGGCTCATGAACATCTGTAATGGGATCTGATGCCCTCTTCTGGCATGCTGGTATACATGCAGATGGAGCACTCATATACATAAAATGCATACATACATACATACATACAAATATACATTTTTTAAAAAAAAAGTGTCCATGTTGAAGAGAGATCCCAAAGGAGTGCTGATTATGCAGAAGAAGTTATAGTCGTCCTTCTGCAGAAGTTTGCTGAGATGTGTTGTAAGACTTTAGCAATCACAAAGAACAAACAGGAACCAAATGTTCTGATGAGCATAACAAACTTAGAGGAAGTAAGATAGATATGAGAGTCCACCCACAGGGCCATTGATGTTTTAAAGGTCTGCCCTGGAGGTCTTTTCAACAGACCACAAGGATTAAAATGGCAGTGCCTACATTATTTTGATAACTGAAGCAGCTTATTCAGAAAAAAAAAATTCATAGAATTACCAAGTTTTCATAAAGCTGTGGAGTCAGAGGGTTGAGCTAGACTGACTTCATGACAGGCTTTGAGAAGCCAGTTCAGTGGACTAGGCCTAAGTTTCTATTTCCCAGAACTGAACAAACCAGTCCCAAGAAAAACTATAACCCGTGGGGCAGTCAATCAGAAACTGCCCAGCCGTTTAGCCTGAGGAACCTGTGGGGCAGTCAATCAGAAGCTGGCCAGCCGTTTAGCCTGAGGAACCCACTCTGCTTTCTCCAACAGTCCCTGAGGAGGACCTCTATCCTTTCCCTTATGTTTCTGTCCCCAGTGTCCCTGCTGCTGCCTCTGCACAGCTGGTGCAGGCTGAGGGAGAGGAAAATCCCAACCCCAGGTGGAATCAGCTCCGCAGTTGGGCCCAACTACCACCTGATCAGGGGAGAAGACAGTTTATGACATACCTTCCCTTATTCCCTTTGCCACTAATGACCTTTACAACTGGAAGTTGTAGATCTCTAAAGTCTCAGAAAACCATCTACTCTGATAGAGCTCTTGGACTCACCAACCACTGGGGTGGCTGCAGGCAACTGCTCCAGGTCCTCTTTACCACTGAAGAGAGGGAGCAGATTGTGGGAGCTGCCTAGAAGTTGGTTCTGGGAGCAAATGGGCTGCCCGCCTGGATCTAGGTCAATATTGCTGTGGCCTTTCCTCTGACTCAGCCAGATTAGGGCCATAACACTGATGCAGGTAAGGAGAGACTCACAGTCTGCCTCCAGTTTCTAATGGGGGGGCTCCGAGAGGCTGCTAGATGGCCTACAAATTTGTCCAAAGTAAGTGAGATAGTGCAGCGAAATGACGAGTCACTGAGAAATTTCCTGGAAAGATTGATGGAGCCCTATACAATCCACGCCAATGGAGGACTATACATCCTACACTCCATCTGATCCGGAGGCCAGAGAGAACCAATCTGCCATAAACATGGCCTTCGTCAATCAAGCCGCCCCTAACATCTGCTAGAAACTTCAGCACTTAGACAACTTTGTGGGTAAGCAACTAGCTGAATCAGTGGCTATGGATGAGAATGTTTTCAATAGTTCAAAGACCCCTAAGGATTGACAGACCAGAGGACTGGCGAAAGTGCTGCTCACCACCATAAACCAGGGCTGCCCCGAAGAAAGAGAACTGAAAAACCTGGCTTGTGGAAGGGGCAGGGGTAAGCCAGCCCTGACTAAAGGAGAAACCCAACCTCCATTACAGAGGGACCAATGTGCCTATTTCAAAGAGAAAGGCCATTGGAAAAATGAATGTTCTAAGGAAAACCCAAGAGAGGACATAAAGGTTCTGGAGTTGGAGGAACTCGATGACTGAGGGTGTTGGGGCTTGTGGCGTGCCAACCCTGCCCAGCAGGAATTAAGACACGACACAACTGGTTCCTTCTCTTAGCGGTTTACTCAGGATACTTTACATGCAGCATTGTGTGGAGGTGAGCCCGCGATCCCTACTGGGGCATAGCTTATATCCTAGTAGGAGCCCATGAACTCATGCCACGTGTCATCTCCCCATAGGCCAGGGAAGATCATGCCACTCAGAAGCACAACCTACAAGCCAAGTCAGGTGTTGTTTATCTCAGAGTTCTCAGCCAGCCGTCGCCATCTTTAGGGCGCGGTTCGGACGGCTCTCTACAGGGGCTCAACTCCCTTCCATGAGTCCTGGATAACCTTAAAGGTGGAAGGGAAGCCCATAGATTTTCTGGTGGACATGGGGGCATGGGTGCAAGGGGCAACGGGCACCAAGCCCTATCTATGGACTACCTGAACAAAGATGGACTTGGGAGTGGGACCCACTCATTTATGATCATCCCTGGATGTCCAGCCCCTCTGCTGGAAGAGACCTCCTCACCAAAATGGAAGCCCAAATTCATTTTGGGCCAGAGGGAATGGACATGCTGGATAAGAATGGCCCCATCCATGTTCTGACCTTGGCCCTAGAAGAAGAATACAAATTGTTCCCTTAGCCAGCCACATCTCCACCCTCATTACTCCAGGGGTTTCTAGCAGAAGTCCCCAAGGTCTGAGCAGAAAAAAAAAAACCCAATGGGACTTGCCCAACATCGGGCCCTAGTTCTAGTCCAATTAAAGGCTGGAGCTAAACCAGCGCAAATCAGGCAATATCCAATGCCCAGAGAAGCCAGAACAGGGGTCAGCCCACTCATCAACTGGCTCTGGGAAGCAAGGGTCCTGACTCCTTGCCAATCAGCATGGAACATTCTCTCCTTCCAGTCGATAAACCTCACTCCTGTGACTATTGACCTGTGCAGGATTTGAGGGAGATAAACACAAGCAAGTAGAAGACATCCATCTCATAGTTTCAAACCTCTCCTGACCACAGTTTGCACTGTGCTTGACCAGAAGAATGCCTGCTTCATCTCACCTCTGACATCCAAAAGCCAGCCTCTATTTGCAAGATTTGGAGAGAGGCCTCAGTGGACAACTGACTTGACACATCTGCCTCAAGGATTCAAGGATTCACCCATAATCTTTGAGGAGGCACTGCATGAGGACCTGGGTGAGTGCCAGGGGTCCCATCCTCAAGTGACCTTACTCCAGTATGTAGATGACCCAATTGTGGCGACATGCCTAAAGACCACAGACCATACTACAGGAGCTGAGTCACCTGGTGACAAGTGCCTTCTAAGAAGGTCTACCTTTGTCAGTTCAATGTCGCTTCTCTGGGGTCTGTACTCAAGGGGTGGGGGCGGCGAGGCAGCTGTCAGAAGCCTGTCAGAAAGCCATCCTCAGCATCCCAGTTCCATCAACCAGAAGAGAAGCACGGGACTTTTGGGGGTCTGCTGGGTTTTGTAGACTCTGGGTGCCGAGCTAGCAAAGCCATTAAATGCTAGCAGAGATCAGGAAGACAGATAGAATGGACCTCTGAGATGGACATGGCTTTTAAGACCTTAAGAAAAACCTTACTGGAGGCGCTGGCTCTGGGCAGCCCGGACGTTCACAAACCTTTCCAACTAAAAATGGATAAAAGAAAAGGTTTGGCAAAGGGGGGTGGGTGCTCATCCAAACTTTAGGACCATGGAAAAGTCCTGTGGCCTATTTGTCTAAGAAGCTGGAGTCAGTGGCTCAGAGATGGCCAACCTGTCTCTGGATTTTAGCTACCACCACTATGCTGGCCAAGAATGCTGACTAGATAACCATGGAGCAGGAAGTTGTATCACCCCCGCCCTGCGCCCCCCCCACACGCTATTCTCAAGAATCCACCCAGCCAATGACTATCCAATGCTAGACTGATACACTTCCAAATACTGCTTTTGAATCCCCCTGTATACGATATAATCCATTACCTGCCTTAAACCCAGCCACCCTGCTCCTGCACTGGTCCTCAGACATACAGCATGTTTGATCTATAGTTTTTGGGTATGTTGAAAACAATAGGCCAGACCCAACTGACATGCCCTGGCTGGATACTTCACAGGTCAGCGCAGCTTTGTCCATGATGGAACCAGGTATACAAGGTGGGGTGGGGGTGGCGGTGGCGGTGGTAGTGGGCAACAACTTTGTTGCCAGAAACTTTGGTCCAGAATGCTGAACTCTAACTCGGGCTTTAAAACTGTCGAAGACGACCATAACATTTACACTCACAGTAGATATGCCTTTGGCACAGCTCATGTGTATGGGCCCATCTACCAAGAGAGGGGACTGCTGACTGCTGAAGGAAAACCCACCAAAAATAAAGAAGAAATACTGGCTTTATTGGAGGCATTATGACTTCCAGTCAAGGTGGCCATAATTCGTCGCTCTGGGGATCAGAGAAGAACATCAGACATAGCCCGAGGAAACAGGCTAACTGGTAAAGCCACAAGGGGGCTTTCTAGGCTTCTGCTGCTCACAGCCTGGTAGCCTTGTCACCCTCTGCACTCCCAGCTGTCTCTAAAAATACTTCTGAGGACAAACAAGGTCAGGCCAAATGCCAGGAAAGCTACAGCAGAGATGGATGGTTCCATGTCGCCAAGGTCGGCACCATCTTACCTAAGGAGTCTGCTAAGCAACTCATCCACCAAATCCATCAGGCCTTGTATCTGGGTCACCGATTTTAAAGGAATCGTTGCAAGGGGTAAAATATAAAATATTTGACTTGGGACACTTGGTTGCTCCACCTGTCAGGCTGTGAACCCGTCAAGCCTCAATCAAGGAACTCTGGAAGCCAGAATTAGAGGCTAACAGCCAGGGGCCAATTGGAAAATAGATTATACGGAAATAAAGCCAGGAACATACGGATATAAATGCCTGCTAGTTTTTATGGATACCCTACAAAGAAGGAAACTGCCAATGTAGTGGCAAAGGAGATTCTGGAAGACATCATACCCAGGTACAGTCTGCCCACCCTGCTTGGGTCTGACAATGGACTAGCATTCATCTCTCAGGTAATTCAATCTTTAATACATGTCTTGGGGACCAATTGGAAACTGCATTGTACATACAGACCCCCAGAGCTCAGGACAGGTAGAGAGCATGAATCAGACCCTGAAGGAGGCCTTGACAGAATTAACCCTTGAAACTGTAGGTGACTGGGTGTCTCTCTTACCTTATGCCTTATGTAGGGCTAGGATCACCCCCTCAAAGGGGGGTCTCACCCCTTTGAGATCCTGTATGGGAGGCCGCCTCCCATGTTGCCTAACCTCTAGTCGATATTCTAGCTAAATATGGCCAACATAACTTCTTGGAGTTTTGGGGGTCCTCCACAGGATGCAGAAACAACTTGGGCCTTCCATCTGTGAGGTTTATGAGTCTTCTCCTCCCCCAATCCTCACTGCTTTGAACCAGGTGACAAAGTCTGGATTAAAAGAAACCACAAGACCCCGGAACCTCGATGGAAAGGACTTTAGGCTGCGATCCTGGCCATGTCAACAGCTGTGAAGGTGGATGGGATCCGGACATGAGTATACCACTCCCATGTCAAGCCTGCCAGTAGAGAGACAACCCACTCTAAGAGCAATGGAAGGCAACCCCACACCCCACCAAACCATAGAAGCTTCGACTTCAACACTCCTAATCCTGCTTGCTTACTGCTTATAGCTTGCTGCATCAACCACTAACCCTCACTATCCCCTGAGTCTAACCTGACAGATAACTAGTTCTGCAGTGGATAAGATTGCCAACTCTAACACCCACTTGGCTCCCTGGGGCACTTGGTTCCCTGACCTTCAGGTAGACCTGTGTGACCTGGTGGTTGAGGGATGGAACCCCTTAGATCAACATCCCTTCCCTGGTTACGGTTGTAACTCACTTGGGGCCCAAAGGGACACACAGACTCAGGCCTTTTATGTTTTCCCCGGACATTCTCAGACTGGAACCATCGGGCCAAATGCAGTGGTCCAGAGTCCTTTTTCTGTGTTGCATGAGGATGTGAGCTACCGGATGGATAAACTGGAAACCTCCTGCTAAAGAGGATCTCATCGCTGTGACCTGGTTTGGAGGTACACAGACCCTCGGAGCCCAGTCCTGCATACGAAAGGATACCCTACCCAGCCCCCAGAAGAAAGACTGTGGATGCTTTGAACCCTCTTACTAGATAGATACCCAGATGGGTATCCCCGGGGGTGATGCAACAACATTATCATTAAGTTTACAGATGCTGGTAAGAAATTGGATTGACCTGAGGGTAAGACATGGAGATTAAGACTTTATATCTCTGGCTATGATCTGGACTCCTATTCACCATCCAACTGCTTCAACGTGGCCTCTCAGGACCCCTTGTCCCTTAGAGCAGCAGCAAGGTGTTAGTAAAACCAACTCACCACCCTCACACCCCAGCAAGGTAACCCCGTGTCACCTGAGTCAGGACCCCAGAAGTTACTAAAAGCCACTTTCTCGGTTCTCAACTCCTCTGCTCAGATCTAGCCTAGGACTGTTGGTTATGCTTGGCTACTTGGCCGGATTCTTACGAAAGAATAGCAGTGTGCAGGAGTTATTCACGGAGCACAGATAGTAACCAATGGAGATGGCAACAGTCAGGCAGAGGAAAGCCAACCTTGAAATCAATAAACAACAGGATGGGGACTTTGCTTTGGAAATCAGGTGTCCTCTGAATATTCCCACCTCTGAAGCTTCACTCTACCCCCTCCCACTGAAGGATGCCTGCTGCCCCAGACGGTGCCTGCTGGGCTTGGGCCTCAGGGCTCACCTCATGCATCCATGCCCTGGTTTTAAATGTACCTGGGGATTTTTGTGTTCTGGTACCACTTGTCTCCCAGGTGGCTTATACAGGAGAGGATATACTAAATCAGTTGGCTCCTCCAGACTGGGTAGGAGTCGCTGCTGTCACATCCACCCTCTCAGGGTTGGCTGGCACTGCTGGCATAGGTGCCTCAGCCTTCGTTCTCCAGGATAAAAATTATAAGGCCCTGCAAATGGCCATAGATGCTGATCTGGAAGAGGTAGAAAAATCCATTACTGCCCTAATGGAGTCCTCTTCCCTGGCAGAGGAGTCCTACAGAATAGAAGGGGCTTGGACTTACTGTTCCTTCAGCAAGTAGGTCTCTGTCTGGCCTTAGGGGAGCAGTACTGTTTTTACACCAACCATACCAGGGTCCTTGAGGAATCAATGACCTTGCTGAGAAAGGCTTGCTCAGAAAGAGAACAGTTGCAGGGTTGATAATGAGACCCTCTTTAACTGGCCCCCTTCGTTAACCACCCTCGCTTCAGCCCTGGCCAGACTTATCATCCTTTTACTATTAGCCTTAACTGTGGACCCTAAATAATTAGTGCTTTAGTCAGCTTTGTCAAGGAATGAATTTCCACTGTCCGACTGATGATTCTCAAGCAGCAATACCAGCCCATGGCATGGAAACATCTCAAGGATTCAAGATGGGCCATTACTCAAGGGGGAAATGAGAGGACTGCGCTAGACTGACCCCGTGGCAGGCTATGAGATGCCAATTCAAGGGGATTGGGCCTAAGTTTCTATTTTCCAGAGCTGAGCAAACCAGTTCCAAGAAAAACCATAGCCTGCAGCCAACTAACCAGGAGCTTCCCCGCCATCTGGCCTGAGGCAGAAAATAATCATCAATAGTTCTCAATAGTGTCAATCCCAGAGACACCCATCCCTCTAGAGATAGAGCCAGTCAACCAAAATGAAGGTCACCTACCTCTCCCTGGAATTCCCGTAATAAGCTTTAAATTGAGCCTACAAGCTCACCTCAGGATTGCCATTTTGATGAATGGTAAACCCCTGTATGCTGCATTTCTGCAGAGTAAACACTCTTTGCTTTTACATACTCTTTGGGTCTGGAGTGTTATTTTTCGGTGATTCATGTCCAGGAGTGGGCAGTGGGGTTAGATACAATGATGCCTCCTGAGGGAGGGAGACCCTCGTGACAACCATGCTGTTTCTCCTGCTACCTGGAGAGGATGAGCTAGTGTTCTTGGTAGCAAATCTGCCACATCAGTGCATGGCAGGAAGTCCCACCAGTCGGTGGCAGCAAACCCTGGTGCCTTGACATAGAAATGGTTTGCTAATGGTTAATAAATCTTGCATGAGCAATTCTTTAATTCTGAGGGTCTCTGTTGTTTAGATGGTAATGGGCTTTTCTTTTGTCTTGATAAATATGGGCACAAGGAATACCCTTTGAGATAAATTCTCACCAAAACTAAAAGTCTGACCCTCAAGCTGGCAGTGGTGAGCATGCTTTTCTTAATCCTAGCACTCCAGAGGCAGAGGCGGGGGATTTCTGAGTTCAAGGCCAACCTGGCCCACAGAGTGGGTTCTACGACAGCCAGGGCTACACAGAGAAATCCTGTCTTGACCACCATCCCCTAAAGAAAGAAGTTTGAGTCTTGCAGGATAACTCAGTGGTAAAGCACAGGGTTTGTGTACCTAAGGCCCTGGGCTCAGTCCCTAGTGCCACCCAGGTGAGCAGCAAAGGTGTTTTGAATAGAGGATTAATTAATAACGCTGATCTTGGTCCTTTGAAAGGAAACAAAAAGTAATCAAAAAGTTTTGAAGAGGTTTATTATCTTAAAACTATCTAAATCATGCTTTCATTCGATATGAAACATAGTTTTTCTTGCAGCTTGTGTAACTGGTGCGAATGCATTCAGGTGGCAAAGGGAGGCAGACTCCCCCTGAGGATGCCCAGCGTGGAGAGTCCCCAAGCACTGTGCTTCACAATGAGATTAACCTTAAGCATGTATCGCTATTAGGTAGAATCTAGTTTTTGCTATATGCATGAAGATTATACAAAGGTATGGTTGTGTGTAATTGTGCCTTAAAATGTATCAGGGTAGGATTTAGAATTTCATCCTACTGAAACCCAAAATACATAAAAGAAAAAAAATAAGTTTACTCTTATTTTAGGTATCAGCCTAGTAGTAAAACCGACCAGAAGCCATGCACAAAACTACATCCCCAGAGAAAGGCTGGTCCCTCCCCCTCCCTGACATCTCACCATGAACATGGTTCAAGACAGCGCCTTTCGGGCCAAGCTCATGAAGAGTGCCGAGACCGTTGAGCTGAAGTACAACTTCTCATGTGAGCTGTACCGATTGTCCACATACTCAGCTTTTCCCAGGGGAGTTCCTGTCTCAGAAAGGAGTCTGGCTCGTGCTGGCTTTTACTACACTGGCATCAATGACAAGGTCAAGTGCTTCTGCTGCGGCCTGATGCTGGACAACTGGAAACAAGGGGACAGTCCCATGGAGAAGCACAGAAAGCTGTATCCCAGCTGCAGCTTTGTCCAGACTCTGAGTCCCGCCAACAGTCTGGAAGCTAGCCCTCAGCCTTCTCTTCCTTCCACAGAGATGAGCACCATGCCTTCAGGCTTCGCAAGTTCCGAGAACACTGGCTATTTCAGTGGCTCTTACTCAAGCTTTCCCTCAGACCCTGTGAACTTCCAAGCAAATCAAGATTGTCTTGCTTTGAGCCCAAGTCCCTACCGCTTTGCAATGAACACAGAGAAGGCCAGATTGCTCACTTATCAAGCATGGCCATTGTCTTTTCTGTCACCAGCAGAGCTGGCCAAAGCGGGCTTCTACTACATAGGGCCTGGAGACAGGGTGGCCTGCTTTGCCTGTGGTGGGAAACTGAGCAACTGGGACTGTAAGGATAATGCCATGTCAGAGCACCGGAGGCATTTCCCCAGCTGCCCGTTCTTAAGAGACCTGGGTCAGTCTGCTTCGAGATACGCTGTCTCTAACCTGAGCCTGCAGACGCATGGAGCCCGTGTTAGAACGTTCTCTGACTGGCCTTCTAGTGCTCCTGTTCATCCCCAGGAGCTTGCAAGCGCGGGCTTTTATTATACAGGTAAGAGACAATCTGAGAGTTATAAAGATCCATCATGTATTATATTATACACATGAGTGGGCAAATTTTCTATATTTACGAGTTTTGGTTCAAAATGAATTTTAGGACACAGTGATGACGTCAAGTGCTTTTGCTGCGATGGGGGGCTGAGGTGCTGGGAGTCCGGAGACGACCCCTGGGTGGAACACGCCAAGTGGTTTCCAAGGTAATTGCTTTGGAATGATTGCATTTCTTATGGCTTTCATGAGATCCGTTGTCTTCCTTTATAGCAAGTGTGCTTCTTAAGCCCTGCAGGTTTTATTATGATACACAGCATACGTGGCTGTGTACCGCTGTGTTCAGTAACTGCGAGGCCAGAAGAGGTCATTGGAGCCTCTGTGACTGGAGTTCTAGACGGTGTGAGTCAACACGTGGGAGCTGGGAGTTAAATCTGTGTTCTCTGAAAGAACCATCAGCGTTCTCTCTTGCCGAGTCTTCTCTTAAGTGCCATTACTTCAGATTTTAGACATTGTGAAGAATATAAAGAATATTCACATTGATTTTTTTTTTTAAGTGCTTTGCATTGTGATGGTTAGAAACTTTTTTCTTCTACATTTATTTGTTTTATGTGTATGTGGTATGGGGGTCAGGGAATCACTTCTTTTTTTTTTAATTTTTTTAAATTTTTTTTATATTAGATATTTTCTTTATTTACATGTAAATTTTTCCTTTCCCAGGTTCCCCTAGGGGATCACTTCTGAGGGCTGTTTTTCACCTTTCACCCTGTGGGCTTGAACTCAGTTTATTAGGCTTGGTGAAAAGCACTTTTGTTAACTGAGCCATCTCACCAGCCCCCGACTGTGAATATACAAGAAAAGCTGTGAGCCTGCCATGATGCTGCCAGGATTCATCTTATAGTTAAATTTAATAATTTACCTGTATCACCTAGGGGTTGGCAACCTCATTAGGAGAGGAGTCGCACGGAATGTCACATTCTTTCCTGAGAGTGCATCTATGCATGGTTTTAGCCCATAAGGCTGTCATGGGAGTGACCTTACTTAGGGGACTCCCTATTTGCTTAAGGGTATTTTTAAGAGCCTTAGAAGAGTAGAGAGCAGTGAGGAGCTCTGAGGAGAGGGCTTGGTTGGTGACTGAGGGGCTCCTCATGGCCATCGCTCAGCGACTTAGCTGTTTACTTGGTCCCCAGTACCCGG
>JADRCD010208040.1:19780-43037 GCA_019843815.1 Montemys delectorum | reverse complement strand
CGCACAGCTAATTGATGTGTGTATGTATCTCAGTAACAACTTAGTTGTCATCTCTCCCTGAAGAACGTAAGCTCTATAAAAGCATAGACTGCATCTAACTGCAGTATAATCATTGTGCATGTAGTATTATCATAATATAACATGCACTCAAGAACATGTTTTATGAACAGCTAGGTTCTCTGAGTGATGAAAACTATAAAAGTGCCTGCATAGTAAATTCCTTTTCTTAAATGAATCAAAATTAATCCATAAATTTTTAGTCCTTGTAAACAGTCTCTAAATTGGTATGTATGGAGATGATAAGAAGGGTCTTTTTTAGAAAATTTGACAAAAATGAATTTCAATCTGAGGCACAGACAGGTATTAAAAACAAAGCAGAAAAGAAGACAAAGTGAATTTACTGATTTTATCTTATCAGCCATATTTGAAAACCTTTTCCTGTTTATGTCTTATTTTCTTTTTAAACTACTTTGACATTTTCTGGAAGGAAGACATTTTCTTGTCCAAAAAATCAGAAAAGAAGCATCTCCCGTTGTGGATCCCTAAGCTGTCAGGTCTTGGCTTTGACAGGGCTAGCAGTTAGCCATTGAGCTAAGAATAGAAACAGAGACCATTCTGCCCACACGGAATTCACTTCTGACTCAACTCTGAATCCATATTACTTTAGTAATAAAAAAGTTTTCCTCTTTATAGAGCTTTTGAGAGTTGACACCTTTTTTCCTGTTCCAGGTCATTCAGTAGTGCATTAAAGATAAATTTGAAAAATACATTGTGTAGGTGCAGGAAGCATGATGTGGCTTTCTGAGCCTAATCTAAATTAAAGGCAGTTTAGGCTTGAGGTAAATGCATAATTATAATTCCTATCATACAGAAATGATTTTATTTAAAAATCCATGTAGTCACAATCATTACAGTTGAGATATGCATGTCTGTGTACTGACGATGTAGCTCCAGCATGTGCAAGGCTAGGGGTGTCATCTCCAGCTCTACAAATAAAAAACACCCTGAAGGAATGAATAAACAAATTGGGTGGCTTTATTTTCTAGATATAGAGAAACTACTTTGACACCTCAAATTTAGAAAGATGGTAATATTGGGCTAATATTGCTGCTATAAATTTCAAATAGAAATAAAACCATATCTTTTCTAATGTGTGCAGTTAAAGACTCGTAAAATGTTGCTTTAATATGAAGCCAATTTGCATCATTGTGATGAATAAATAAAAATGTGTCTACTTTGTCTTTAGAATTCATTAAAGCTATAATAAAATGAAAGAATAATAAATAATAATTATCTTATTTCTTAAACATCTGCCCTATGAAAGAGATAAAGCTCAATGATAAAGGGATTGCATAAAATGCACAGGAAAAAGTCTAAGTAGCTGCTGCCCAAAAGAAGAGGAAAGAATAAAACCTTATTATGTGTGTGCTTTCCTTATGGCACATGAAAATATATAATCATTCTCAGAAATCCCATTTTAAAAAAAGTATTAAAATAATCCTCAAAATACATAAGGAAAAGTAGGTCAATACTAATGGTCATTTGTAACATAGATCTAAAAGGAGCCAACAAGACTGAAGAGCATTCTAACAGGAATGCAGTAGAGAACATGCTCGAAAAGACAGACACAGAAAAAGCAAAACACCTGATACAAAGTGGTAATAAGTTCATGATTCGTTTGGTGTTTAAATGTACCACTGATTAAATCATTTTATTAATAAGTAAGAGACACATATACATAGTAAGCTAGCAAACTGGAACTATGCAAAAGCACAGATTGTAAAGGAAACTTTATTCCAGCTCAAGCTTCACCTTCATACAAAAATAATTCATGAATATATACAAATGTATATTTTCATATTTATCATAGACAATGTCCTTGAACCTTACATTGTTTTTAGATATTTATTTGACAGACTTTATGAGGTACATGGACAAGGACTATAGGATCAAAAAGAAACTGCATGAAATTTTTCTTTTATAAAACAAATATTTATTTTCCATAATTTACCTAAATAGCCCATTTTTAATGTATATTTTTTTCTTTCCACTGTTTGCTATATCTAATATAAACCATATTGTTTCTACAGTTTGTACATACACATCTTTTCATATTCAGTTTCCAAATTAAGATTAATTCCAAGAAGTTTAGTTAAGGGAGCAATGTGTTTGAGGTTTCGTTATTCTGAGATAAACCATCAATGGCTCTCCAAAGCACAATTAATTAAATGTAATTAATAACCTTGTCAAACTGCATTATATACATTTTTGAAGTTCTCAAAGATTAGTATAAAATATATTTCAAAAGCCAAAGGAAAAAAAGAGTTAACATCAACAGAATGGCAGTATGGTAACCCTCCTTTCAAACGCCAAAGCTAGGAGTGGAGGAAAGCAAGTCCCATGGCCATACTCATTGCCTGTCCTAGCTGAATTGTCAAGCTCTGGTGTGTGTGAAAGATAGAACATTTCAAAAACTAAAGTGATGAGTAATTGAAAAAGACACCAACATCAACGTCTCTCATCCCTACATGCATGCAAAGACACACATACCCATACGAAACACACATGCATGCACACACACACTCACACACACATATACACACACACATACATAGAAAGAGAGAAGGAAAGAAAGAAAGAAAGAAAGAAAGAAAGAAAGAAAGAAAGAAAGAAAGAAAGAAAGAAAGGGAGAGAGAAAACAATTAACTCATTAAAATATAAAGTCTAAATGATAGATTCATGTATTCTGTGATAAAAATCAGACTAATAACCTTTTCACTACTTGAAAACAAGGCTATCCATACCAAATTGACTGTGTAAGCTATCAACTTTTATATTTCTTTAATTCTTTCTTATGGCTCTAGCCACTAATTGTTCTTAGTCACTGTGGTGATTTGAATAAGAATGTCCCCAGAGGCGTATATATTTGAATGCTTATTAATCAGGGAATGGAACTATTTTAGAAGGATTAGGAGATGTGACATTGTTGGAGACTGTGCCTTAAAGTTTCAAAATCCCATTAGGTATTCTCTCTCTCTCTCTCTCTCTCTCTCTCTCTCTCTCTCTCTCTCTCTCCCTCTCTTTCTCTGCTATGGATCAGGATGTAGTTTTCAGTTACTGCTCCAGCATCTATCTACATCCTACCATGCTTCCTGACATGATGATTACAGATTAAACCTCTCATAATGAAAGCAAACCTCCAATTAAATGCTTTCAATTATAGTTGCCTTAGTAATAATTCATAGAACACTAATTAAGACACAGTTCTCCAAACTGAAGCCAAAATATACTATACAGGAAACTGTCAATGGAGACTACACTCTTCATCAAGTTTTTGGAAAAGTATTCAGATACAATTCTGTCCAATATACCAACTTTATGAAAGGACTTACAAATCTACTCTAGAAAGCAGAATCTGCTATTCTAGAAATTTCCCATGAGGCACCATGCTTTGTCAGACTTTTGGGTATAGAATTTTGCTCAAAACTGTATTAAAAACATTAAATTATTATATTATATTCAAAAATATATTTAATTATTCAGACTACATTAATCAAGACCAGTTAGTTATTTGTTACAAGAATTCTAAAAGCAATTTACACATAGGGACCATTACCCAGGTGTACATTTTAGCTAAATGTTGCATTATTTCTGAGTGGTCTGGAGCAGACAACTTTCCTTGGTAGGATTTCTTATCATATAAATAATAAGAATATTTATATATAGTCAATAGAATGGAATCATAGATTTTCTGTTCTTTACTAGGAAGCCATCATGGTATACAATAATTTGTTAAGGTTTATGGCTCCTGGATCCAGACTGAAATGACCATCTGGGCAATTCAAGACATCACTCTCCTACCAAAAGCATGACATGGTAGGCACCTTCCTATTCTTCTGATTATGACTAAGTCTTACTCAGTCTTGGTTTTACCTGGTGATGATTACAAAGAAGAAGTCCATTCTAATGACCATAGGCCTGAAAATATCTAACAAACACCAAACAAGGGCAGGTTAAGATTAATATTAACAGAGTTATTTTTCTTTTACTCTGAATCATAGATAACATTAACAAAATATGAGGTGTTATTTGATGCCTCTAGCACTGAAATGTGTGTGGGTCCTTCTGAAGACTTCTGTTCTAGGAAAACATTAAAGTGTTCCAGTTTACTTATTATGAACTTTGCCATTGATCAGCCATTAAATCTAGTCTAACTGACGTTCATATCTAGTCTATATATCTAGTCTAACTCTCCATCTTTCTGTTTAATCCTCCATACTGCTGGGTTCACAGGCATACATCAGCATACCATACTATGAAGATATGATTTTCTTTTTTCTTTTTCTTTTTAGATATTTTCTTTATTTACATGTCATAATGATATCTCCTTTCCCAGTTCCCCCTCCTCCCAAAATAAAATAAAATAAAATAAAATAAACAAAAACAAAAAACATACAGTTCTCTCCCCCCTCCCCCTGTTCATCAACCCATCCTCTCCTGCTTCCTGGCCCTGACATTCTCCTATACTGGGACATAGAACCTTTACAGGACCAAGGGCCTCTCCTGCCCTTGATGACCAACTAGGCCATCCTCTACTATATATATGCTGCTGGAGCCATGAGTCCCATCATGTATACTATTTGGTTGGTGGTTTAGTCCCTGGGAGCTCTGAGGTTATGGTTAGTTCATATTGTTGTTCATCCTAAGGGGCTGCAAACCCTTCAGCTCCTTGAGTCCTTTCTCTAGCTCTTTCGCTGGGGACCCTGTACTTAGTCCAATGGATGGCTGTGAGTCTCTATGTCTGTATTAGTCGGGTATTGTCAGAGCCTCTCAGGAGACAGCTATATCAGGCTCCTGTCAGACAGGGCACTTGCCAACATCCACAATAGTGTCTGGATTTGATGACTGAAAAGGGAAGGATTCCCAGGTTGAGCAGTCTTTGGATTGTCCTTCCTTCAGTCTCTGCTCCACAGTTTGTCTCTGCAACTCCTTCCATGCATATTTTGTTCCCCCTTTTAAGGAGGAGTGAAGCATCCACACTTTGGTCTTCCTTCTTCTTGAGTTTCTTGTGGTTTGTGGATTGTACTTTGTGTATTTCAATCTTCTGGGCTAATATCCACTTATCAGAGAGTACATACCATGTGTGTTCTTTTGTGATTGGGTTACCTCACTCAGGATGATATTCTCCAGATCGATCCAGAATCCACAGAAACCTTCTCATTATGGAGACATAAACAAATTACAGTATTAACATAAAAAAAAGAATTTCACAAATTCATTGTTTTTAATAGCTGAGTAGTAAAAGCAATATACAACAAACCAGTAGCCAACACCAAACTAAATGGAGAGAAACTTGAAGCAATCCCACTAAAATCAGGGACTAGGCAAAGCTGCACACTCTCTCCCTACCTATTCAATATTGTACTTGGGGGGCTAGTCAGAGCAATTAGACAACAAAAGGAGATCAAAGGGATATGAATTGGAAATGAAGAAGTCAAATTATCATTATTTGCTAATGATATGATAGTATACTTAAGTGACCCTAAAAATTCCACCAGAGAGCTCCTAAACCTGATAAACAACTTCAGCAAAGTAGCTGGATATAAAATTAACTCAAGCAAATCAGTGGCCTTCCTCAACACAAAGGATAAACAGGCTAAGAAAGAAATTAGGGAAACAACACCCTTCACAATAGTCACAAATAATATAAAATACCTTGGTATGACTCTAAGCAAGTAAAAGATTTGTATGACAAAAACTTCAAGTCTTTGAAGAAGGAAATCGAAGAAGATCTCAGAAGATGGAAAGATCCTGCCCATGGACTGGCAGGATTAATATAGTAAAAATGGCCATCTTACCAAAAGCAATCTACAAATTCAATGCAATCCCCACACAAATTCCAACTCAATCCCTCACAGACTAAGAAAGAACAATTTGCAAATTCATCTGGAATATCAAAAAACCTAGGATAGCGAAAACTATTCTCAACAATAAAAGAACCTCTTGTGGAATCACCATCCTGGACCTTAAGCTGTACAACAGAACATTTGTGATAAAAAACTGCATGGTATTGGTACAGTGACAGGCAGGTGGATCAATGGAATAGAATTGAAGACCCAGAAATGACCCCACACACCTATGGTCACTTGATCTTTGACAAAGGAGCTAAAACCATCCAGTGGAAAAAAGACAGCATTTTCAACAAATGGTATAGCTCAACTGCTGGTTAGCATGTAGAAGAATGCAAATTGATCCACTCATATCTCTTTGTACAAAGCTCAAGTCCAAATGGATCAAGGACCTTCACATAAAACCAGATACACTAAAACTAATAGAAAAGAAAGTGGGGAAGAGTCTCGAGTACATGGGCACAGGGGAAAATTTCCTGAAGAGAACACCAATAGCTTATGCTCTAAGATCAAGAATTGACAAATGAGACCTCATAAAATTATAAAGCTTTTTTAAGGCAAAGGACACTATCAATAGGACAAAACAGCAATCAACAAATTGGGAAAAGGTCTTTATCAGCCCTATATCTGATAGAGGACTAATATCCAATGTATACAAAGAACTCAAGAAGTTAGACTCCAGAGAACCAAATAACCCTATTAAAATGTGGGGTACAGAGCTAAACAAAGAATTCTCAACTGAAGAATACCAAATGGCTGAGAAGCACCTAAAGAAATGTTCAACATCCCTAGTCATCAGGAAAATTCAAATAAAAACAACCCTGAGATTCCACCTCACACCAGTCAGAATGGCTATGATAAAAAACTCATGTGACAGCAGATGCTGGAGAGGTTGTGGAGAAAGAGGAACACTCCTACATTGCTGGTGTGATTTCAAGCTGGTACAACCACTCTGGAAATCAGTTTGGCAGTTCCTCTGGAAATTGGACATAGTACCACCAGAAGACTCAGCTATACCACTAGTGGGCATATACCCAGAAGATTCTCCAACATATAATAAGGACACATGCTCCACTATGTTCATAGCAGCCTTATTTATAATAGCCAAAAACTGGAAACAACCCAGATGTCCCTCAACAAAGGAATGGATACCGAAAATGTGGTACATCTACACAATGAAGCATTATTTTCCTGTTAGTAGGATCCTTGCTTTTTTCTTCCCACTAGGACCAATTCTAGACTTTGCACTGAAATTTTGTAGTTTCTAGTTCTCTTTAAAGCAGAATTCAACTCAACAAGCCTTACTATTTGCATAAAATCTTGTCCCGCTGACATATTTCATCCTTTTGAGCAAAGCAAACACTTTTGAAAGCATGGATTTTTGAATTGAAATTTCCTTGGTTTCGTGACAGACTCTTGTTGGAAAATCATGACTGTAGTTCACTCAAAACTAAAGTATTAGTGATGAGAGTCACGAATTTTCCATTTCCATTGTTCTCTGGTGCTTTCTGTGCTCCCAAGGGTGAATTATGCAGAGGCAGAGAGGAGATAATTTTCTCCTACCTTCTTTTCAAATTACAGTATGAATAATGTCTGATGTTTAGTGGTGGTTCACAAAAATTGTACTTAGTTTCTTATTTCAGAAGGGTTTTTTTTTAAAAAAAAAAAATGCCTTGCTTTTTAAGCATATCATCCTAGACTTCATAAATACAGCTTATTTAGTTGTATTTGTAGATGACAAAGAGGCAAGAAAAAGGTACCAACAGCAAATAGTGCCTTTCAGTGAGCTAGATCCCTTTCTGTCCTACATCTTTTTTATGATATGTTCAAGGCATACTGAATATAAATAAGTTCAATGTGTTCTGAAGATAATTATTGTGATGACTGAAAAATCTGATTTTTCTTTATTTAAGACATGTCTTAGTAAATAGAAATAAATAATTGTCATTGATCTATTCAATAATTTATTTTTAATAATTATTTTCTTGATTTACATCCCAAATATTGCTCCCTTCCATTCTCCTCTAGCAGAGCTCTTCCCCTACCACTCTCCCCTTAGCTACTGAGAGAATGTCCCACCCCTGGGTAGTCGTGGAACCTAGAGCATCATAATTCTGCAGGATTAGGTAATCCTCTCCCACTGAGAACAGAAAAGACAGTCCTCTGCTTTGTAAATGCCAGGGACCTCAGACCAGGCTGTGTATGCTCTTTGGTTGGTGGCTCAGTTTCTGGTAGCTCCCAAGGTCAGGTTAGTTTACACTATTGTTCTTCCTATGCTGTTACCATCCCCTTCAGTTCTTTCAGTCCTTCCCCTAACTCTTACATAGTGGTCCCTGACCTTAGCCCAAAGGTTGCCAATAAATATTGGCATCTTTCTCAGTCAGTTCCTGGTAGAGGATCTCAGAGGACGGCCATGCCAGGCTCCTGTCTGCAAACACAACGTGGCATCAGTAATATTGTCAGGGTTTGGTGCCTGCCTGGGATGGATCCCTAGTTGGGTCAGTAGTTAGCCATTCCTCCAGCCTCTGCTCCATTTTTTTTTGTCCCTGCATTTCTTTTAGATAGGAGCAGTTTTGGGTCAAAAGTTTTATAGGTGGGTTGATGTGCCCATCCATCCACTGGGGGTCCTATTTGACTACTGGAGATGGTCTCTTCAGGTTCCACATCCCCACTGTGGGACATTTTGGCTAAGGTCAACCACATTGAGTCCTAGGAGTGTCCTCAGTCCCAGGTCTCTGGAACTTTCTAAAGATTCCCCACACCACACCCACCCCTGGATGCTATGTATTTTCATTCATAATCCTGGCCCTCTGGGCCTCTCTTCTGTTCCCACCATCAACTCTGTTTTGTATGTGATTCTGCCCACTATTCCCCTTCATCTTCCCCGTACCATTCATGTACCTCCCTATTTCTGTCTCCTATGACTATTTTGTTCCCCCTTCTAAGTGGGATTTAAGCAACCTCACTGTGGCTTTCCTTCTTGTTTAACTTCTCTCGTTCTGTAGTTTATATCATGGATATTCTGAGCTTTTGGACTAATATCCACTTATCAGTCAATCCATACCATGCATGTCCCTTTCGGTCTGTGATCGCTCACTTAGGATGATATTTTCTAATTCCATCCATTTATCTTTAAAGTTCTTGATGTCTTTATTTTTAATAGCTGAATAATATTCCATTGTGCAAATGAACTATATTTTCTGTATCCATTTATCTGCTGAGGGACATCTGGTTGCTTCCAGTTTCTGACTATTACAAATGAGGCTGCTATGAACGTAGTAGAGCACATGTTCTGGAGATATTGTGGAGCATCTTTTGGGTATATGCTTAGGAGAAGTATAGCTACCTGGGTCTTCAGGCAGAACTATTTCTAATTTCCTGAGGAACTGACAGATTGATTTCCAGAGTGGTTGTACAATTTTGCAAACCCACCAGCAATGAAGTAGTGTTCCTCTTTTTCCACATCCTTGCCAGCATGTGCTGTCACTTGAGTTTTTGATCCTAGCCATACTGATTAGTGTAAAGTGGAATTTCAGGGCTATTTTGATTTGCATTTCCTTGCATTTTTCTGATAACTAAAGATATTGAACATTCCTTTAAATGATTTGTGGCTATTCAAGATTCCTCTGTTGAGAATTCTCTGTTTAGCTCTGTAGTCCATTTTTTAATTGGAGTATTTGTTTGATTTTTTTGTTTTGTTTTATTTTGTTTCTTTGTTTTTGCATCTAACTTATTTAGTTCTTTATATATTTTGGATATTAGCCCTCTATCAGATGTAGGATTAGTGCTCTTTTCCCAATACTAAAATGTAATCTATTGATGCTGTGTTGACCAGTACTCCATTCTCAAGGTCTGATCTTTACCCATTAAGAAATCATGGGAGCTTGAACAAACCTTTCCTATCTCCCAAGTCTTTTTAGCCAAAAAGCAGGCAGCCTTACTTCTTGCTGTCTTCTTTCCTAAAATCTATAAAAGAGGACCCGAGAATCTAGTATGTAGTGGAGTGCATGGAAAGCAGGATTGTTTAACTCATCTTGACATACCTAACTCTGCTCCTTGCACGGAATAGCATTCAGTTGGAAGGTAAAAGGATGTTTGGAGGGTTTATTTAGAAGAAATTAAACAGTTCTACAAGGAACTTAAGACCACACCAGGTATGGAAGAATGCTGAATATTTGTATTCCATTCCTCATTTTTCTTTCCTGTAACAAGAATAAAACTACCAGATTGTTATGATGTATGGAATTTCCAAAGGTCTATTAAAAACTATTTTTAGAAACAAAATAAAGGATTTATTGAGAGCTACATATTTTCCAACTAATATTTGCATTCAGGACATTGATATTAGTGGCAATAATATATTAAAATAAGGAAAATATCACGTGAACAAAGTTTGAGCAGAAAACATAAGTAAAAGTGATAGATTATCATTTAACAATAATGCATAATGTAGAAATTTATATGCAAGGGCTCTATAGATAAATTGTGCCCAAAGCACATGAAAGATGACAGGAATCAATAATGGGAAATTACATGACTCTAAAGGGCAAGACCTATGTTATGTATCCACATATCAGTTTACAATTAAAACACAAGTTCATCTTCCTGTAGAGCCAGGGAGGGAAGTCCTACTGCTTGGGTTATTTTCAGCTCAGTATTAATCCCAAAATAATTGGAAATATCCACTGAACCTAAACTGTTTATGTTTTCAATATAAGATATTTCTAAATGTATATTCTCCAGAAATAAATATAAAATATGGCACCACACACACCACACACATACACATGAGGATACTGATTTTTGCTATATTTTAATAGCTTTCATCAGGGAAAATCTATATATGCATTTGTGTGAATAACAAGAAGTACTTAATCACCTAGAATAAGCTAAAATGTAAGGACCTGTGAAAATAGTTAATCTGCATTGCTAAATTAAAAAAAATCAATTTAAAATAAAATGTATTTCACTAAATCTTTCTACAACAATAAAATAGAACTATTAGGGTATGTATAAAATAAGCCCAAAATGATATGATTGAAAGGGTACAATTACAATAGTCTCTTTCCTTCAAGATTATTCAGTTATTTCCACATTTAAATTGATACTTTATCATGCATATTAAAATTCAAAGCATTATGAGAATTCATACTAGCATTTTGTTGTTTTCCCGGATATTTACACTAAAACAGTCATGCATAATTTTGATACTCTGTCTCTGTACCACTTATGACTTCTAGATTAGTTTTACCATCATAAAACTTTGCTGTCACAATCAATTCCTTAAGTACGTAAGGTTGCTGGGCGGTGGTGGCGCACGCCTATAATCCCAGCACTTGGGAGGCAGAGGCAGGCAGATTTCTGAGTTCGAGGCCAGCCTGGTCTTCAGAGTGAGTTCCAGGACAGCCAGGGCTATACAGAGAAACCCTGTCTCAAACAAACAAACAAACAAACAAACAAACAAACAAAAAAGTATGTAAGGTTGCCTTAAGACCTACACTCATGAAGTTTTTGCCATGTTTCTCGCAGAACTGATCATTAGTATTGTGCCTGAATTTTTTCTCTCTACATATGTGGATAACTACATCATGAATGACTGAAGAACAACTACAAAAGTTACTTAGGCTGGAATCAGAGATGCACTATGATTGCTATGGTAAATTTTAATATTAATTGGGGGTTTCTATCCTGACTTTGATCATTCAGTTCTCAGATAAAAGACACAAAACCTTTACATTTATAATAAGACTTTAACAGCATTAGAGCTGAGCAGATATCAACCCTCTATGCTATTTTGTCTAAAATAATCTTGTTATAATTTGCCATATTCTACCTGGGCCGCTCTTATTGCAGTCAGACAGCCATCATGACTGTTTTCATGATTCACCCACCCCCACTGCATCTTCTTCTCTGTCTTTACCACTCTCTCTCTCTCTTATCTCCCTGTGTTCTCTGCCTCATACCCCAAGCCTGAGAACTGAAACTCCACCTACCTCTCTTCTCTCCAGCTACAGTCTGTACATATCTTTATGCAACCAAAACTTTTACATTACGGAGCAAGGTTACATAGTAACACTTGATGTATGTGAGCTTTTCCTTGTCCCTAAGTGCAACCAGATTGTGGAGGCCAGTATTTAGCATGATAATACATAGTAGCAAACCAAACCTCAATGTATGATTGCTTAATATTGGCAAAATTATGTTCCATCTGGGTAGTGGCCACATCCATTGCCAGATAAAAAGTGTGATGGTAATCATTTCATCTCAGAACTAATTGAAAATCACAGGACTGATGATCTATGTGGCCCCTAAATTTTGAGTAAGAAATACCACTTTCTTTCTTTGTATTGTATTCAACTATAAATTTTGAAATATTTAAATCTTTAACACTAAGTGTTAAAATAATGTCTACATCATTTCAACGTGTCAATTATCTGAAAAAAATTGTTCAAGATTTTTATTTTTGAGGTCATAATGTAATTATATCACTTCACTTTCTTTCCTCTAAGCCTTCTCATATACTTCCAACATTGTCCTCTTTCAAATTTATGCCTCCTTTTTCTTTGGTTGTTAGTATTAACACATTATGTAAATACATTCCTAAATAGGAAAAATACAAACTATTCAGTCCCTATAATGTTACTTGTGTTTCAATGTGTTTTCAGTGCTGACAATTTGCTATCAGATAAATACTTTGTATCCTCTTCTTGGGGAAGGTTATTTTTCCCTCTCTCTGCATTCCTTAATTACTCTATGGTTCTTTATGTAAGGTTGTGGTCTCATGAGCTCACAGGTCCATTGCTAACATCTTTGTTCAGGTCAAGTTTAGGGAGTCCTGTTGGTGAAAGTTTATGGATGTTCCTTCTAACATTTCTAGTTGAGACACAGTCTCAGAGAAAATTCCTCTGGATTTTACCATCTGTTTTCTGCATTGATCCCTGAACCTTATGTCAGGGGTTTTTGTTGTAGATGTTGGAGCTGGTCTCCACAACTCTTAGCTTGATTGTGATTTTCTGTCTATTGCAAAAAGAATTTTCCTTGAGGAGAGGTGAACAATACACTTAACTCTGTGTATGTGGACAAATATATAGATTATAGCTAGGGATCATGCTAGTTTACTAATTAGTAGTTTTAGGCTTTCCTCCAAGGCACATGACTTCACTAGTCTTGTGTAGTTGGTTAAATTTTCAGAACTAGCATGATTTTCTTTTTGTGAGTCTTAAGTCCAATTAGAAAGTCAATTCAAGGACCTCTACTAGAGAAACATGTTGATTTATTCAGACTTGAACTGAAAACTTATCTCCTACAAAACATGAAGAGTAAATTTGTAATTCCAGTATGTATACTATATACTAATAAAGTCAGAAAATGTGATGACTTTATCAATACTTCTATATTTATAAATCCTACACAAAGACATTGAGACTACAAGGTCATATTCCACATAAAGATACATTCATCACCTTAGTTAGAATACAAAGCAAACGTGCCACCTCTCTCAGTGTGCTCGCTCTTCTCAGTGCGCTGTCTTGATCAAAAGTAAAGTTTATCTTGTCCAGAAAAAAACAAAAAGATATAAAAAAAAGGACAAATGTAACTGATCTTTAAAAGACCTTAATTGCTTTAATACCTCGGTTTCTTCAGCCAATATTTTAACAAACTAAAAAAAAAATTATAGCTGAATATACTCTCTGAAGAGATAGCAAACACTATTTGATGTTAATAAATTATAAGTAGTCTGCTTTAAGTTCATGGAGTAAAAGAGCAAAATAAGTTGAGTGATTGATAGAATCTTGCTCAACGCAATGCAATAATTAAAATTTGAACTTATACAACTTAGTTGTATATATATATATATATATATATATATATATATATATATATATCCTTGGAGCACAAGACAAAATAAGTTCTAAATTTTTGTTTTATAAACCATTGGCCAAGTAAACAGGAAATCTCATAAATGTTCCCACATTGCTTTTTCCCAGTTATTACTTAAGTTCACTAGAGATGCAGAAAAAGTAGAAGAATGTGGATGAAATTAAAATAGTACATTTTCTGAAATGGAGAAAGCAAAACCAAGGAGTCATTAAAATAATTCAGAAAATTGGGTTTAGATGTATTGTCTTCATAGAGGCAGAACAAGAGCTCTAAACATTCCCAAGTTAAATTGTTACTTTTAATTATTGGCACAGATAAGAAATTTGTTACTTAGGATAGTTTTGCAGTTGTTATTTAATTTTTGTATGTTTAGTTGGTTGTGACTTATCTCTGTTCTGCTTGGGCTATATAAATCTGAAACTCGATCAGCAAACATTCCCCATAGCAATGGTAGCAACAGCTACAAGACCTTAGATTGTCAGATGAGTCAGACACATAAACTAACAACCTAAATGTAAAGTAAAATTTGCTAGGCAGAGATCCAAAGCCTGGGAAGCCAGTATATGGTAATTACCTTAGCCTACTTATTCTGCACTTCTTAAGAAGCACATGAAACTAGAGCTTACAGAATTAGAAGATCTGAGAAATTAATAGAAGGGGGGAAAGAAAAGAGAGAAGGAAAAAGAAAAGAACAAACAACAACACAAACAAACAATCAAGAGAGGGTAAGAAAGCCAACTTAAAGCACTCTTGGAGAAGGGCTCAGAGGGCAGAAGAATGAATGGAAATATACAGCTGCAGGTGTGTGTATGGGGACACCTCTAGAAAGTCTCAGACTTGGGATCTTAGAGGCTCCACGAACTTAGCCAAAATGTCCAACAGTGGGCAGATGGAAGTTGAAGAGACCATCAATAGATAGACAGCCCACCTCCCATAGAGAGATGGGACCACCCATCTTCAAAATTTTTGACCCAGAATTGTTTCTGTCTAAAGGAAATGCAGGAACAAAAATGGAGCAGAGATTGAAGGAAATACCATCCAGTGACCAGCCCAACTTGGGAGCCATCCCATGTGCTAGCACCAAACCTTGACCCTATTATTGATACCATGTTGTGCTAGTGGACAGGAATCTATCATGGCTGTCCTTTGAGTGGGTCTACCAGCAACTGATTGTGGTGGACGCAGATATTTAACAACCAACCATTGGACTGAGGCTGAGGATCTCTATGGAAGAGTTAGGGGAAGAACTGAAGGAGCTGAAAGGGATAGTAATCCCATAGGAAGAACAACAGTATCAACCAACCCACACCCCTCAGAGTTCACAGAGACTAAGCAACCAACCAAAGAGCTTGGGCTGGTCCGTATGGTCCCCCAGCATGTATATAGCAGAGTATTGCCTTGCCTGGCCTAAATGAGAGAGGATGCACCTAATCCTCCAGAGACTTGATGCCCAAGGGAAGGGAGATGCTGGGAAGAGGGTGAGATGGGTGGGGGAGCTGAGATGGGTGGGATCACCTTCTCAGAAGCAAACGGGAGGGGCGTGGGATGAAGAATGCAGGAGGGGAGACCAGGAGGGGGGCAATATTTAAAATATAGGTAATTAAGAGAGTTAAAAATTAGCACTCCTGGCAGCCTCTGCTCCATGTAGTTCTAGGTGGAAATTGTACATTTAGGCAACAAGCCAGAGCAGTAAGTGTCATGAACTTGAGTTACACCAGCTTCTCTTTGGGTGGTAAGATCTGTCTGGGTGGTGGCTGCTCTAATCTGTCCATGTATGGGCACAGCTGTACAGTCTCGGCAGTAGACCACAACCGTCTGTGAGACAAGAGGGAAAGTGCAACAAACATCCACTGTGGGTGAGGAACAGTGCTGCCAAGTTGCGTCTGTGAGCAGATGGTTGCCAGGGTAATGACTAGAGTGGTAAAGGTAGGCTGAGAGGATAGCATAGGCACAAAGGTACCTGGTAGTTCCTTAAGAGAATGAGTGGGCATTGAGGATTGGAGATGCTGGGTACATTCATTTCCTAGGACTGATTAAACAAAAGACCCAAAACTATGTGACGTCAAAAGCCAGAAATTTATTTCCTCACATTTCTGTAGCTGAGGTACCCACATCAAGGTGGGGATAAGGTTGGATTCTGTAGAAGGTTCTGATGGAGAAGCTACTACATATTTCTCTTTCTACTTAATTCACATATCTGCACATGCTAGCATTCATTCATGCACATATATATGGACAAATCTTATTAAGGTGACCCAGGGTGTAGCTTAGGGTAACCTCAGACATATGTATCTCTTGCTTCAGATTCCCAAGTACCTTTAATTATAGGACCAAACTCCAATCCAGCCTCTCTCTAAGTCAACAGTTCTTGTGTGTCAATCTCAGTTCTCTTATGTCATTTCCTTGTATGTTTGTATCTTTATAGACACAGAAATCAATTGGATGAGAGGCCCACCTTACCCCATTGTGACCTCATCCTAAGTAATTGAGTATATAATTATCCTATTTTCAAGCAAGGTCATATTCTGAGGTACTGGAAATTATGACTTCAATACAACTATTTTGGAAAATAAAATAAAAATCATAGCAATGACTAATCATTGTTTGCTGACTAATTCTTGAAACATGGTTTGGTTGTAAACCTCAGGTAAAAAAAGTGGAAATAAAGAGGCTATAGCCTGAGTCACATCATCATGATTGGGGCTAGAACAATGCACTATGTGTGTGGTTCTACTGGGAACCATTAAAACCCTGTTTGTAGGAGGCAATGCATTCATCATTTCCTTTGGCAGGCTCTGGTATATCAGAGAGAGAGAGGAGACTGGAGGATGTTTCATTAATATTACATAGGTTTATTTTTCATGTTTCCTTAAAACCAAGGACTTTCTGCAACCCTCTACTTTTTTTTAAGTTCTGCAATATATTTCCAATGCTGTTAATATTTAATGAAGCCCTCATGAGCCCTCCTGCTTCAGAGTTTTGGGTTCCTTCTTCCAGAATAATCCAAAGGAAACTCTGCTTCTCAGTGTTTCTGTTTCTTAGGAGTAAAAATGTGTAACACAAAGGAAGGGGAAAGACCAGGAAACAGGAAAACTTGTAAAAACTAGTATCTTGCTATATGTAGCTAGTGACATAGAAAAACCTACACTTATTACCTTTAAACCATGGTTAAAATACATCATCAAAATGCAAATGTACCATTAGTAACAGATATATTACAGTATATAAGAGTATATGTAAAAATTTTCTTTATGACATTTTAATGAATGTCATGTTTTACTCATAGTTGGACCTCTTCTCATGTTCCTGCCCTCTGTCTAGTTCTCC
The DNA here is from genome assembly GCA_019843815.1 of Montemys delectorum. Taxonomy (NCBI): domain Eukaryota; kingdom Metazoa; phylum Chordata; class Mammalia; order Rodentia; family Muridae; genus Montemys; species Montemys delectorum. Next base: position 25,920 of record JADRCD010208040.1, on the reverse strand, counting down.
CCTTCCTCCATATAGTCCCTCATGCCATAGGTGCTTGTGAGGTTACTATGTGGTCTACATTATGCTTATAAGAGAGAATTTGAGATATTAGTAGTTTTATGATGCAAATTTTATATTCTTAGAAAAAAGTCATTTACAAAAACTAAGTATCCATAACACAGATGGTTATGTCAAGTTGTTTCTAAAAGATAGTGTACATGTAGTCATTGATTCCAATGATCTTGAGCATTCATATAATGATAACTTTGATCAAGCAACTTTCTGGAATCCAAGCACTGTTAGCTGAAAGAACATGATCAAGTTTGGGTGATCTAACTTTCATGAACCTTGATATCTTTCTTCTCTTAGGCTCTACTGAGTGGATCTACTAAGTTGGAAACCTGAGATTCTGCTCTTATGCAAGGCTAAGTTTACAACACTTAACAAAGAGTAAAGACATGCACTTAATGTTCAAAGACCTAACCCATGTTGAACTGAGCTTGCACAATAAGAAGGCTATGTCAAAATTACCACAAATCCAAGAACTGGCAGACTTTGAAAAGGCATTAAAAATGTGAGTCCTTCTGCTGGTCTCATCCTATTGCAAGGCAGTGATGGCACATGCCTTTAATCCCAGCACTTGGGAGGCAGAGGCAGGAAGATTTCTGAGTTCGAGGCCAGCCTGGTCTACAGAGTGAGTTCCAGGACAGACAGGGATACACAGAGAAACCCTGTCTCAAAAAAACAAAAACAAAAACAAAAAAAATGAAAGAAAGAAAAAAAGAAAGAAAAGGAAGAAGGAAGAGAAAGAAAATGTGAGTCTGCCTGCTGCTCTCATTCTATTCTTGTCACAGACATTGAGGCATTGGGCTTGGATAAATACAGAAAAATGCAACCCACGTGGTGCCCTCTGTACATGTCGATATTTGTGAGCTTCTGCCTGAGAGGAAAACATAAGCAATAGGAATGCAGCATATAACAAAAGAGGCCCGTGAAAAGCACTCAGGGCTCTTGGAGGAACTTGTAGACAATTGCTTAGTTGAAATTTTCTTCCTGTCACTGAACCTCGCAGCAGAAGCAAAGTTATAATTACAAAGGAGATTTTGAAGTTCCATTCTAGCTCTTTAAATATGGGTAAAAATGGTCATTTGCTAAAGAAAAGATAGAAAACATTGCTGTGAAGAAGGAAAGAATGAGGGAGTATGAGAAATTATGAATTTAAATAACAAGGAAGTGACTAGAAGCTACTAGAACTTTCTTGGTCTTTTGAACTGCTAATAACAGACAAGAAGTAATTTAAATTGAGAGAATCCCCAATGGATAGATATAAAGTCTGTTTTAGTAAAATATATTTTAAATTACTCATAATCCAAATTATATTATTTGCAGACCAATACATAGGGGTGGGGTGTGCACGCACACATGCCATACACAAGGTATGTGAGGGCAGGCAAAAATTTGCAATTGTATGCATGTGGAAGTAAGAGGACAACTTTTAGGACTTGGCTCTAGCCTTCTACCTTTTGAGATGGGGCCTTTCTTATGGTTTCTGCTTATATATAGTACAGCATACCTTAGGCAGCTGGCCTTTCCCCTGCATATGCTTCCTATCTTGATGTAGGACTATTGAAATTATAAGTATGCACCACCAAATCTGGATCATTATACAGGTTTTGTGGATTTAACTCATGCACTGCAATAACTTTTAACAAATAGAACCAACACCCGAGGCCTAGACCAAAATCTTGAATAATTACTTAGGTACATGAAGCCTCAGTTGTCTAAGAAGTATGGGTAATCATTGCACATTGTCTGCTTTGGAGAACGATGCCTAGAATAAAGTAAGAAGCTATGTGAGACAGCATGTTGAAAATTACAAACTTTCACACTAGGAAACCGAATTATTTATTCAGATTAGTTAACTGTGCAGGTAAATGTAAGAGGATCAGAGAAACAGCCAACATATTCTTACCACAAACAAAACTTTAAAAGATAAATATAAAATATATTATACATAATATATAATTTATATGTAAATATATACAATACATAATTATTTTGTATAAAATATATGTAATGTATAAATATATTTAATATATAGATATAAATATTAATGCATAAATATATATGAGAAACACATTCTTTCTGCCACAAGTAATTGACAGTTAGGATGATACTGATCTAGTCTCAGGTGGACTGGATGGATCACATAGTACTTCCTTTTTACCTTCGGAGAGAACTTCCATATTGCTTTATACAGTGTCTGTACGGATTTTCATTCTTACTACCAATCTTTCTGCTAGGAAGTTGAGGTTAGATTCCAGAAGCCTTTTCCATACTAAGGCGCTTGTAGATAGACTATTGATGACCCACTACTGAGGATAGGGGCCAGGGCTCAATGGACCCTAGTATGACTTACACTGAATAGAAACAATCTTACACAAGTAGAACAATCTACTTGTTTCTATGTCTAAGGGCTAATGCTCCAGTGACTTGAAAACCTAATTACCTTCACAAATAAATTATTCACTTTTGAGATTAGAAATTGATGCTTCAGTAACTATAGCATCGCTTACCCCATTAAGAAGTCATTGGAAAGAGTACCAACTTCTTATTTTAGAGTCTGGAACTTAGAAAATGCCAAGTAGCCAGCAAAAAGACTACCAACTTATGAAATCAGAGACCAGAGATCCCCAATGGTTTCTGGTACCACTTCCCTAATCACAAAGAAATCCATCCCAGTCGCGATGTGAGAGTCTAGTGATTCAGGAAGCTCTGGCACACCATACTCCTACTGATTTAGAGCTCCACTCAGATATGATGTCAGCATATGACCCCTGTAATAATAGCATCATCCTCAACTCCTTCAGAGCACCCACTCCACCTGAAGTACTCAATTCATCACTAGTTGAGGTTGTAACACTTTAACTGACCCATTGATGAATTAGTGCCAATTATACCAATGTCTGAACTTCTGATAAAAAAAAAAAAAACACCAAACAAATAAAAATACCCACCCAATACAGTTATACCAGAACCACATACCAAAATACTCCATCAATGAACAAAGTCTTGATGTGCAGGTCCTAACATTTTCTAAAAGCAAAATGGGGTAAAAACCGAGAAAATATTTATACCCACCTTCCAAATTATTAATTCCACAGTAACAGCACCTATTGAGATCCATGTGGATAAAATCATAGAAAAGCATTTGGAAAAAACAATTATAAATATGTTCAATGAACTCAAACAGGATACAAATTACGTGAAAATTTTAAAAGAATAATAATTACAAGAAAAAATTTAAAGCTCCTAGAATTGAGTAAGAATGAAAAATTAAAGAAAATATCAAAACGTATAGGATACATATTAGAATAAGGCAGTACTAGGAGATTTATAACATTACATTCTTTTAGATTTTTCAACTTAGTATATGTTCTAGTACTATTTCCATTGTGATGATAATATGCCCTAAAAATAAATAACTTAGAGGAGAACAGTTTAGTTTATCTCACAATTCCAGGTTACACACCATCATTATGAGGAAGGAGGAGAAGCCGGAGCTGGGGCACATAATATCCAATGAAGGGCAGAGAAAAAGTAAATCACAATGTTGTACTAGTCAGGGTCCTCTAGAGTAAAAGAACTTATCATATATATATATATATATGTGTGTGTGTGTGTGTGTGTGTGTGTGTGTGTGTATACTTACCTATCTATATATATACATATATATATGGCTATGAATGGAAAGTCAAAGAATCCAGTAGTTGCTTAGTCTACAAGGATGGAAGTCTCAGCTGGTCTTCAGTATACGCTGGAATCTTTAATGTAGTGAAGGAATGGGCTCATTTGCAAGGCGAGGGTAAACAGGCAAAATGCAAATGCTTCCTTTTTTGGTATATTGGTGCATCTCCCAGTTGTAGCAGATAGAAATGAGTCTATTTCAGCTGGTGTTATTCATGTGCCTCTATGAAAAAGACATGTTTTTCCATGTGTAGTATGCCTACTGTGTACAGCTTGCCCCTGTAACTGTGTACTTCAGTCATGCAACTCCACTTAACTGTCAGAGTATAAATTGTCTTATGCTCTGAATAACGTTGGCTATTGCATGAGCCTTTAGCTCTTCTCATTTACTGGCTCCATTCTACCATGTCCCACCTTCTCTAAAGCAGTAAACAAACAGAAATCCATCAATTCACAGAGAAATATTAGCAAATTGAATTCAAGAACATATCAAAATATCATCATGATCTTGTCTTCATTATAGAGATGGAAGGATGACTTAACATACATCCAGCAGTGAATGGAATTCACCACATAAATGGCCTTAAAGACAAATCATATGATCACTTTAATAGAGGAAGAAAAGGTCTTTGGCAAATTCCAAGATACATTTATAGTAAAATCCATAGAGAGATGTGATAAACCTATAACAACCATCATGTATATAAATGTAAAGTCTTCTCACTAAAATTAGAAAGAAAACAACAGTATTCAATCCATTCCTATTTATTGTAGTACTTGAATTATTAGCTAGATAAATGAAATTAGAGAGGAAAATTAAAGCAATATAAGCAGCAAAGGAAAAAGGCAGACTATTTTATTTGCAATCCTATGATTGTATAGAACACATTAAATAGTCCATCAGAAGTAAGTACAGAACACATTAAATAGTCCATCAGAAATCCCAGAGATGAACAGTGCATTCAGCAATTGGCACGATACAGAATGAGCACACAAAATCAGTAATCTCCCTTTATATCAATGTCAAATTTAGTGAAAAAGTGCTGTTTCACAATAGCACAAAAATAAATTAAATACCTTGGAATAAACAAAACCAAAAAATAAACTTAAACAATGTATCTCTACAATAATTTTAAGAAACTGAAGGAAAAAAAAATAAGGAAGACAGTAGAAGACAAAAAGACCTCCTGAACAGAAGGATCAGAATAATAATTATTATAAAAACAGACATCTTACCAAAAGCAGTCTACAAATTCAGTATATCACCAATAAAAATTCCAGGGTTATCCTTGCTAGAAAGATACAAAATAACACATTAAAATTCACACAGAAGCACAAGAAAGTATAGCTAAAGCATCATTTAGGAAAAAAAAAAAACTGCTGCACAGGATAGAGAAATCTTTCAGCAGTTACCATCACTTGATACTCTTTAAGAGGACGGAATTTCAATCTCTAACATCCACATGACATCTCACATCGCAAATAATGCCAGTTCTAAAAGATTTAAAACACACTTCTAGCCGCTTTTGGCACCAGACATACATGTGGTACACAGACATACATGCAATCAAAACATTCACACACATAGGTTTTTTTTTTTCTTTTTTAGAACAAGAAAGGATACTTCTGGAGTTATACTACCTAACAATAGTAATAAAAGCAGCATGACAGTGGCCTAAAAGCAGCCACATAGACCAATGCAATGGAATAAAAGACCCAAATATACAGCCAAATAATCAAAGCCACCTGACTTATGGAGAAAGAGTAGCCTCTTCAACTAAGTTGAGAAAACTAGGTGTCTACATGTACAAAACTGAAACTAAATCTGTACCTCTCAGCCTATACATAAATCAATTTCAAGCAGATCAAATACGTCCATGTAAGAACCATAACTCTGAAATTGCTAGTGGGAAAGGGAAGAAAACTCTACACGTTATAAGTTTATGGTAAGGTATTCAGAAATAGGGCTCTGTTTTCTCAGGAAATTGCAGCAACAATTGCCAAAAAGGATGTGATAAAATTAGAAAATGTCTATACAGAAAAAAAAATCCCAATGACACTAGGAAATAATACAGAATGGGAAAGATCTTTTCCAGTTGTACATAAAACAGAATTATGGTCTAGATGACATAGCTTCAAAACTAAACAAAGGGAAAACAACCTCGTAGAAAACAAAAAACTGTAGATACAAGCAACGTTCTCATAAAAAATAAATATAAATGGCAAAAAAAACCTTTACTATAGTGTTAAATATAATTAGCAATCAGGGAAAGGAAATTAAAACTATTTTGATATTCTGTCCTATTGCATCAAAAATGCTTAACTTAAGTAAACAAATGACAGAAATGCTAGCAATGACGAGAGAGAGAGAGAGAGAGAGAGAGAGAGAGAGAGAGAGAGAGAGAGAGAGAGAG
>JADRCD010208040.1:0-19770 GCA_019843815.1 Montemys delectorum | reverse complement strand
GAGAGAGAGAGAGAGAGAGAGAGAGAGAGAGAGAGAGAGAGAGAGAGGGTATAGGTTCTACATAGGAGAGAAAATACGCAGTGTTTTTCTGAAAGTAAAAGTTTATATTGATGTTGTATGTATCACATTTTCTTTACCATTCTTCGATTAGTGGCCATGTGTGATGTGAGCTATGCACAGATAACAATTACTGGGGTAAGGAGTGTCAGATTCTTCCGTGCTATAGACAGGACTGCATTGTCCTTGCTCATGTAAATAGCCCCCAGTCATGCCCAAGCAGGAAGTAGGCCATGAAACAGAAGGAATGAAAATAGGAGGGAGACTTGTGAGGGTGTAAGAGGAGGTATTAAAAGAGACTATTTTTAAATAACATTATACCTGCAAGCATACTCAAAATTGTGAAAGAATAAATAAAATTATAAAATAAGTAACAAGGAATGATAAACTTAATAAAAAGGAAAATATCAAAAGAAACTGAAGACAGCACACAGTAGGGATGCCTACACACCTGTATTTATTGCAAGACTACTCAAAATATACTAGTTTTAAAATCAACTTAGATGTCCAGGGCAGGAGGAACCCAAGGCAGGAATATTCAATACTCAGCAGTGGAAAAGAGACTCTGAGTCAATAGGATTACCTTTCTCATCTCATCATTAACAACTTATGACCCAAATTCCAAAGTTTATAAGGAAAAATTATCAAAAATATAATGCCCAAAATCTGTACCAAGGTAGTCATATGATAAGTAACATTTTATTTAAACAAGCATAATCAGAATTCCATCTGAGACAATGTCATCAAGACCTCACTGCAATATCCATTCTGTTTCTACTTCAGAGACAAAGCAGTATCAAGTGGACTCATTAAAGCACTCACACAAATACTCCCCAGCCTTTCATGCAACCTGCTTGCTTCATGTGAAGAAGTTCTATGCAATGTCTTTTAAAAAATAAAACTAAATTACAGGTTTTTTTTTTTACTAGATTTCTATTTATCATCCTTGAATCAGAGTACACTCATTTTATAAAATGCTATTCCAGAAGAGTTTGTCCTTAGAGATCAAAAAAAGTTCTGAAAAAGCAAAAAGACAAAGGATACTGCCCTTTTCAATTGCTTTTCTTGTAAAAGTTAGAGCAGAGGGAAATTCCTTGATCTAGTCAATACTATCTTGCCTGGGGAATGGTCTATCACCCCTCAGTCTCCTCACATCCTGGAAGATCAAACAACTTCATTTGTTCTTGTTGATATGGACCTTGACCATAAACGGCCTCTTTTGGATTCTTCTGCAATGCCTAGTATAGGAGCTTGATGCAAATTATCAGTCTATCGTATTATTTACTTGATGGGTTACTAATGGACGTTCCAGGAAGATATTATGAAAAGGGACATGCAAAAAATTAACTGCTTTACTCTGTTCTCTTCTATTTGATTATGGATATGAAAGCTGGTGTTCTGAACAGTGGGTGGTGTCTTGAGGATAGTAGCCAGTTGTTATATAATGTGAACATGGCGACCGTAGGACCTCAATGCCAGCAGTGTTATATTTGGTTCCATTCCATGTTAGAGAAAAAATACTCATTCATTTTCAAAATTTTAAGTGAAACAGCCTGATATTCAGCAGTTACCACAATTTAAATGTATCTCTTTTAAAGCAGAGCCAACCAGTTTTGTTCAGAGCCTTGAAGGTAAGCAGCGGCCTAGCAGGCACTCAAGTGCATGTGCTGGAGGAAGAGAGATGGCTCAGCAGGTGAAAATATGCACGGATTCTCCAACAGTTCATATCTGTCTGTGCTTCAGTTCCAGGAGATCCAACATCCTCTTCTGGTCTCTGGTTTCTCCATTGCCTCAGGCTCCAAAACTTTCTTGCTATTGCTAAATCTCTTTCTACCTGCTGAAATCACAAAAGACGATGACATGAGTTCATCTACCATCTCTACTCTAATCTCCTGACAAGCATAGTTTATCAAGTTGGACATAGTCGTAGGACAACAGGACCCTGTTTTCTTTTTTGCTTCTGTGTGTAGTTCTTGTTGTTTCTATGGGTGTTGATTGCACCTTGCTATGGCAAGACAGACTGACCTCTCAAAGTCATGACTCTTCCATTTCAGCCTCCAGAGTGCTGGGATTCCAGGCATACACCACCATGCTCAGCATTATTATTCTTCAAAACTGTTCTCACACAAAAATTACAAATGTTCTTCTGAAATATAAAATAACCATTGCTGGATCATTATAAATATAATGAAGCTTGGATTCAAGTTCACCTCCTTTCCTTATCTTAAACAACTTTCTATGGTGTTGATAGAGGTGTAAATAATCAAATTAAATGAAAAGCTTTGACACAGAACTTAGGGACTAGAGAGATGGCTCAGCACTTAAGAGCACTTACTATTCTCCCAAGGGACTGGGGTTCAATTCCCGGCACCTACATGGTAGCTAACAAACTAGGTAACTCTATTTCCAGGGTCCCACTACGCTCACATAGACATACATCCAGGCAAAAACCAAACCAACCAAACAACAACAACAACAACAACAAAAAACGGAAAAAAACAAACAAACAAAAAACAAAAAGAAAAAAAGGAAAAGCCCCACCAATGTGAGTAAAATATATTTTTTAAGTGAGGAAATCAGAACAAACAGCAAGCCCACCCTACTTTCCCTTTATGTATACTGGATCCTTCTAAGATCTCTTCTTCTTTTAGAAGAAGAAGATCCTGAAATTTTGAGGAAGAGTGTTGAGCAAGCCTGCGCGTTCATATCTTACTGCAGCATGGAAAGCATTGACTGATGTTCTGCTCTTCCTTCTTCTGCCATGCCTTCCTCTTCTGCACATCTCACCCGTTCAGCAAGCCTAAGTGTTTTCTCCCTTACTTCTTCTCTATAATTTAGTACAGGTTTTGTGTTCTTTTTTTTTTTTTTCTTCTGTAGGTCTATCTTCTCTCTGCGTAGCCCTAAGTATATCCACTACTGTAGGACTTTTCATGCCTCAGCTTTGTATTTTCAGCCATGAGATTTTTGAAAAGCAACTTGATAAAGTACAACCTGTACAACAGGTATTCAGGTCTGTTAGGCCTCATATCTTCCCATACTTTTGCTAAAACTCTTCTCCTTTCACGCCCTTGTTTAGTGGTTTTGATACCCTGGTGATCTCTAGGCTGTATTCAGTTCCCGTATTCCTCTCATTTTTTGGTCATGGGGCCCTGTTCTTGCATTTTAACGCACTTCCTCTTTGTGTCAGTGTCATAGCAGTGCCATTTTAGTAGTTGAGCATGACTAAATGTGAGAACCGTGCCAAGCTTTCCCTACAAGTCCATTTACTCTGGGGTCATGGTTCTTTGGAGCATGCTTCCAGAGTAGCCACTGTAATTTCCTTTTTTGAGCCACAGAGCTGCCAAAGGTCTAGCAACTTTTAAATTTCTGAATCAGAGCCACACCAGGACATGGCTAGGATGGGACCAGAACTAGTGAGAATGACCGTCACACAGGCACTTTCCAGTGGTTCCCTCTGGAAGCTCAAATTTACTCTGCTACCTCCGTAAGAAAAAAAAAATGAGTTCAGCTCTTTCCAGAGGGGTTTTATGGTAGTTGCATGGGAGAGCTTGTATAAAATAAGCTGTTGGATGCAAGCTGAGAGATGTGTTGAATTAATTTCTTGACCTTTGCTTTCCTCCCGCAGGCTTGACTTCATGGTTTACAGATGGTATTTCACCAAGTTGAAATTCATTAAATGACACTAGGGGAAGTTTCCTCTATAGACTTTAGAAAGGTTAGTAACTGTGCAGGGAAATGTACACTGCCAATGCTTGATTATTAGAAAGGAAGAAAAACTGGGGAAAGGGAGGCCAGGTTATCTATATAGCTTAAATCACTTTTATGATGCGTGTGCTAAGATAGGGATATGTAACAACTGATTAGCTAGAGTTTGTTTTTCCATAATTGGTTATCTTAAGTAATTAAATTATATTTCAGCAAGTATTGCCAATGGACAAGTCCAATCATGGAGAAATTTCCAATATCAATCTAAATTCTCTTTCTTTGTGTATTAATATATTATTTAGATCTGTATATTTTAGCTACCAACTTGTCTTTATATTTCTCTGATAATTATGCACAGGAGATAAATCCACAGACAAAAGATGTCTACTCGTTTGTGGAGATAGCTAAGTCAGTAAGTGCTTGTCATACAAGCATGGAGACCTCAGTTTGGAAGCCTAGCACCCCCTTTAAAATGCAGGCACTCTGGCATGTAATCTGTGATTACAGTTCTACAGAAACAGAAACAGAAAGGTTTTATACTGTACTGAAAGCATTGAGGTGCTTGCTCATCTCAAAGGACTCCAGTTTGTTGTGTTTGTTGACTGCCCCCTTGCTATTACTAAACTGAAATGCAAAAAGTTGCTCTTGTGTGATAACTGTTAAGGTGAGATTGGAAGAGTTTATTCAAAACATATGGTGCTAGTCAGTCATGATGAAATAAAGCCTCTTTTTCATAGCACCTTTCAAAGTATAATTAAGTACAACTTTAATGAAGATCACAAGCTACAGAACAGAATAAGGCATTATATGTCAACTGAACATTGATTTTGTATTTTTTTTTGGAAAAATGATTGCGGGGGTATATTTTAGTTTTAAACTTCAGAAATCCCTAGAGGCTTATAGTTTCCTCAGAGCTATAAGGCAGATTCGTATCATGCTTGAGAATATGCAATGCCATAATATAACTCAGCTCTTAATTCAGAACCTACTGTCGTCTTTAAAAATTCTGCAGGAATTATTAGTTGGCAATAGCACACTATTCAGCAACATAAGATTCTTTCTTTATATGCCCAGTATTTAATCAAACTCATCATGAATAAGAGATTCATAAAAATCATTGGACCTTTGTTCTCTATGTCCTCTTCATGAGTTATTAGTATATTGTTGATCAATAAGAATATCCACCCTTTGCTCTAATTTGCTATCAGAGAAAATACCTTATCCACTACAACTGCAGTGTTTAATATAATACATTAATATGTATATTTTTGGTGTTTAGAAATGTATATCAAGGAATGCACTGTTTTAAGAGAAAAATGAGTAACTATAAAATCTAAAATGAATTTTAGGGAGAAAAATATATAGCAAGGGAAATCTTCAAGGTCTTGTTGAGCCTGTTAGAAAGGTCATAAAGACTAGGTTCAATTCTATACAATAGAAAAATCAGTATTTTCATCTTCCAGCAGAGACAACATGTTGAAAAGCATTTTTCTTTATTTGAAGAATTGTCCTAATTTTAGGTTCTCTTAGCATTCTTTAATTTGCTGAAAACTATAATTAGAAATGGATGTTTCATCAAGGAAATCAATGCTTAGCCTTTTGTTTCTATAGTTTTTATAACTGTGCCTCTTTCTTTTGAAGTCATGACATTTAGAACAGCTTGTTTATACAGAATAAAAATAAGGCATCATGTGAATAGAGAATTTGAAGGCAACAAAAAAGACCCAGTCACCAATAGCTAAGTGTATGTAAGAGGAAGTTATATACTCTTCCTGTGAAAAGCAAATGGCTCAACATGATTAATTTTCATTGATCCAGACATATATTGCTATAAACACTGGCAACTTACAAACACAGTGCCTTCCCCTCTGCCATTGGCATCACTATATCTTCCTGTGAAAGTCATAATTGAGCAATGATTTGACATCTTGGATAGAAAACTGCATAGCAAGAACTCAAGTACAAATTCAAATCTCTCTGCTGTGTCTCACAGGAATATATAAAAGTGACTTTCAAAGCAGCAAGATCTTCCTCAATTAAATTAGAATTTTAAGAGAATGTTAATTTCCATGAACATGACTCAAGAGATTAAAAATATTCATGCCTTCATGGAATATACATGTTGCCATATTGAGCAGGGTATGACAATTCATTTTTATTACAAAATACTATCAGAAGTTGTCCATTTAAAGTTAAAATAACTGTATCTTCATTATTTTTATTGTTAGTGCTACCTAGTTCCTGAATATTTAACAATTTCTGCACAGTAAATGGAGTGTCACCATCACAACAGCTTATGAGGCAGCCTCTACCTGGAAGGCACACCATCTGGTTGGAAAAGAAAATACGTTTACATTAACAGATGTTCCAATCACCTCTATTATTCTTTCCCTTCTGTGGAGTGATGCAACTATTAAGGCTTTGGGCTTTGATTTGGCATAATTTTTATTTCTTTTTCTCATACCAGGGGAAACAATGGGAAATTTACCAGAAATATCAGGGCATCACATATGACTGGGCATTCCTTTCCTAATTCAGCATTTAACCCTCAACTTGTTTTGATTTAAATTTGTCAACAATATTGGAAGTTCTCCATTTTGCATCATTAGGAAAAATGTAAAGGGCTCTTTAAATAGATTCATTTCTAATTATCTCCTTATCTTTCAGCTGTATCAACGGCAGAATTTGAACCATGCTTAGTTATTTGGTGACTATTTATTCTGGATTTCAATTTTATTTAAAACAGATACATTTCCCATAACAATTTTACTCACAGTCTATCATATCGAGTTACTTTCCCTGCAGATATCCAGTAGAAACCACAGTAGCAAAGTAGACCAGCTAGGTGCTCCACACAGCTGAATAATACTCACTAACTTGACATTTTAAAGCTGTTACCTAGTGGCCCGTGTTCAGACTTTGAAGAACAAAGGGAAAGTCACAAGATTAAAATTCATCATAGAAGGAACTAAAGCAAAAGGAAGTCAGCACATCCTTTCCTTTACTGATCTTTCTGGGGACATGTCATCTGACATGTTTTAATGTAATAATTGTTTTTTTTTCCCCAGACAAAATGTAGGTAAGCGAATGGTAGACTACCTCCCCAGAAGGGATGTTAATTGAATAGTGATAGATATTTTAAAATATTTAATGAAAGAGGAAGATGAAGACCCAAGAGGCTGTGAGATCTGTCAGAAGAAGGGAATGCTGTCACAGGAGTTGAGATCATGATTTCAATGGCTAATACAATTAAGGAAGAACACGGCTGACCTTTCCTGCTTAACTAACTATAGAAACACAATGACAATTTCTTGAACGATTACTTTAAACGCCAAGACACGGGAGGAATAATTCCCAAACCACCCTAGCATTCACAGCCTGACAGCTATTTGAAATGTTGTCCTATCATATATTTGGGTTGTCTCCACTGTTAGAGAGCTGAATACCCGGCCACAGAGGCTAGCCCTAAGTTTTGCGGTCAGTGTCTTGCCACAGCTCTGGTCCCTGAGATTTTAGTATTCTCAGCTCTCAAGCTTGCTGGATTGTGTACCAAAACACAAGGAAGAGGGGAATTCAACCTGAGTGGGCCAATCACTACGTTTCAAGAGGACCATGTTGTTTCCTTACTTATGGTACTCTGCACAAGGGTTACATGAGACTAAGAGTCACATTTCAGCATGCACTTCTTGGCATCCACAATAGTGTCTGGGTTTGGTAACTGTTTATGGGATGGATCCCCAGGTGGGACAATCTATGGATGGCTTTTCCTTCAGTCTCTGTTCTATACTTTATCTCCATACTTGCTCCTGTGAGTATTTTGCTCTCCTTCTCAGAAGGGCCAAACACCCACACTTTGGTCTTCCTTCTTATTGAGCTTCATGTGGTTTGTGAATTATATCCTGGTTATTTGGAGCTATTGGGCCAATGTCCACTTACCAGTGAGTGCATACCATGTGTGTTCTTTTGCGAATGAGGTACCTCACTCAGGATGATATTCTCTAGTTTTATCCATTTCCTAAGAATTTCATGAATTCATCATTTTTAATAGTTTTTAATAGTACTCCATTGTGTAAATGTATCACATTTTCTGAATCCATTCCTCTGTTGAAGGACATCAGGGTTCTTTCCAGCTCTTGGCAATTATAAGACTGCTATGAACATGGTAGAGTATGTGACCTTGTTATATGTTGGAGCATCTTTTGGGTATATGCCCAGGAGTGGTATAGTTGGGTCCCCAAGTTACTATGTCCAATTTTCTGAGGAACCACCAAACTGATTTCCAGAGTGGTTGTACCAGCTTGCAATCATAGAAGCAGGGGGAGGGAGGATGTGATAGGGTGTTTCCTGGAGGGAGAGAAACTGGGAAAGGGGATAACATTTGAAATGTAAATAAAGAAAATATCCAATAAAAAAAAGAATCACATTTCAGAATAAGGATTATATAGCAAGAGTAGTTTGATGAAAGTTTAAATAACTTTCATCTCTGAATTAAATGGCACAGAAATGTATTCTTTTAGTTAGAATATTATCTTGGTGAGGAACGAGGTTTGCCTGTGTTGAAAATGTGCATAAACTTCAAGTTTCTAGAAAGACTGTAAGCTTATCACTCACAGATGTCTCGTCTTACTGGGCATGCCTGTTAGAATAAAGGAAAAGACAGTTCAGAAAATGGAATCCATTTTTTTTTTGAAAAACCTACTTCAAAACTGAATATGAGGTACAATTTGTGGAGGAAATAGTAATTTTAATGAAGTTCAAGGAAATCGGACACAGTCCGAAAGGCACCAGAAAATAAGCAAGACATCCTTGGCTAGAAATCAGAGGGACACTGAAACACAGACAAGAAACAAAGGACTAAATTTTAAAGTAAAGTTTTAGAGACAAAGGCAGTAAAAGCTTAAATGGATAAGAGGTGATAGTATTCATTAGAATTATCTTTAAGAATTCTCTTGTAAATATGTAGGGCATTTCATCAAAAGTCCCTCTGAGTCCAGAGAGTCTGTCACCTCCCAGGCCTCTGGTACATTCTGGAGGGACCCCCTCCTACCTCCAGAAGTTGCCTGTTTCCATTCTTTCTGCTAGCCCTCAGGGATTTCAATCCTTTTTCCTCACCTAATACCCAATCATGTTCCCTTCTCTGCCTCTGCCCCATCTCCTTTCCCTCCCAGGTCACTCCCTACCACCCCCCCACACACACACACACATTGTGGTTGCTTTCTTCTCCCTCCCAAGTGAGACTGAGGCATCCTCACTTGGGCACTTCAGCTTGCTGACCTTTTTGAGTTCTGTGGGCTTTATCTTGGGTATTCGGCACTTTTTTTTTCTTTTTTTTTTTTCTTTTTCTTTTTTTCTTCTTTTGCTAATATCCACTTATTAATGAGTATATTCCATGCATGTCCTTTTGGGTCTGAGTTACCTCACTCAGGATGATATTTTCTAGTTCCATCAATTTGTCTGCAAAATTCAGGATGTCCTCCTTCTTAATACCTGAGAAGTATTTCATTGTGTAAATGTTATTTAAAATTGTCATTTGAGTATGATGTATAAACCAATATTTTCTTTAAAAGAAGCAACATTATGACATTCTGCAGATCAAAAATGTTTATGAACAAATTAAAAATAATAGTGATTTATATTTGATCAGTATCTATTCTGTAAGTATATTGAAATATTATAATATGTCTGGTAAATATTGAAATTATTATATGCTAGCCAACATTTTTTTTATAAATGTTAACCAATCTGAGTTAAGTTTTGCACACTGCAGGTATGTCAAATTATCACAGTATACAGTCTACCAGTATGTACAATTAAAGCACAAATTAGTGAATATGATGTACATAATTTTTCTATATACTTGCCTCAATTGTGTGTTTTAACATTAATTATTTTACACTGTCAGTTTTCTTAGTAGACAAAAAATTTCTATATGCAACAATGTTTGATATTCTCACTAGTGAATTATCAGGAAATTAAGTGATATTGATCATGCATATGTTCTATACTTTAGTAATTCTTCCTAAAAGTCATCCCTTTGTATTTTAGACTTGTTTTTTTAATTTTTCAAAATTTTTAATTTGTTTTTGGAAACAACATAAAATACACTGAACACATTCAAAATATGTCAGTAATTTTTTATTAGATGTTTTCTTTATTTACAATATCAATTTTCCCAGTTCAGTTCCCTTCTAAAAAAAAAAAAAAAGAAATAAAATAAAATAAAATAAAATAAAATAAAAACAAAAACTAAAACAATCCCCTGTTCCTCCCCCTCCCCCTGTTCCACACCCCATCCTCTCCCACTTCCTGGTCCTGGCATTCCCCTACACTGGAGCATAGAACCTTCACAGGGCCAAGGGCCTCTCCTCCCATTGATGACCGACTAGGCCACCCTCTGCTACATATGCAGCTGGAGCTATGAGTCCCACCATGTGTACTCTTTGGTTGGTGGTTTAGTCCCTGGGAGCTCTGAGGGTACTGGTTAGTTCATATTGTTGTTGGTCCTAAGGGGCTGCAAACCCTTCAGCTCCTTGGGTCCTTTCTCTAACTCCTTCACTGGGGATCCTGCTTTCCACACGCCATCACCATTATCAAGATAACAAATATATTCCTAACCTTCAAAGTGTCTCTGGACTAAATCATACTCAATCTTTCCTGTCTATTTTCAGTCTCAAAGCAATCATTGTTGTGTTATATGACAAGTTACTTAGTTTCTGGGGTTTAGAATTGTTTATAACTAGAATTATAATGGTAATTTACAGACACAAATGCACGCACACACACAAACACATGCACACACACACACCCACACACACATACACACACACAAAATCTTCTTACTTGAATTTCTTTACTCAGAATAAATATTTTGAGATTCACACATTTTGTAGCATAAATTGAATTCTCTATTTTGTTATATAAAAGTATTCTATTATGAAGGAATCTCTCAGTTTATTAATCTGTGCATTTCTTAATAGACATTTGATTTGCTTCGAGGCTGGAAATGTTAAAGATAAAAAGAATCCAAGCATGCATAAATAACTCCTGTATGGACATGTACTCTATTATTTTGAGAAAATATTGAAGAGTGGAGTGTCTGTCATATCACAAGTGTACACTGAACAAGGAAAATGTTCAAATGTTCTCAGATCAGTTTAATTAGTTTTCAGTTTCTCCAGTTTACATATTTTCATTCCTTCTGTTTCAGAACTATACAGAACTATGCCATTTAACTGATATTAATCAATCCTTTTCATTCTAGACATTCTAACAGCTAACTCATGTTTTCTCTCTAATTTTCTTATAGGCTGCTAAGAGTATTTCCTCACATTGTATTTCCCATTGCTTCCAGTATTTTGCAAGTCATGTTTATTTTTTTTTTATTTACAATTGTATTTTGAGAATTCTTAGTAAGTATTAAACTTGGAAGTAGGAATGATTTCTTCCCCTCTGGCACATTTCTCTAAGTCTCTTAACCAAATACTTAATTGTTTTTTAAGTTTGAAGAAAATTGGTTCACCTGTGGAATAGTTTGGCTCCATATCTAATACTTTTAGTTCAAGTTGCAGATACTTTTAGTGCTAAATTTTAATGCTTTGTACTTTGGACTATGATACATTGTATGATAATTTTATAGGATGCAAAGTAACAAACTTCTCTCTTTTGCTTGGCTTTGTTTGGTTTGCTTGCTATTGTGGGGAGTATCTTATTATCTCCAATAATTTTATAAAACAGAAAATGTTACTCTATAAGTTGCCACATTTCAAAATCAGTATTACTTACATCTATTTATTTTTATTTTACTTACTATATTTATGTGCAAAAGAACCTTTTGCTATTATATCTTCATGAGTCTTAAAAACAAGCAAAGTCAATTTGGATGTATGCCTTAAATATCAAACCTAAGATCAAAAAATGAGAGTTCAAATGAGAGTCACACTGTATGTGTTAGTTCCTTTTCTGCTGCCTGATAAGACACCATGACCAAAGCAACACTTTTTTTTTTATTAGATATTTTCTGTATTTACATTTCAAATGTTCTCTCCTGGTACAACTTTAAGAGAAACCATTCATGGAAGATCAGGATCCAGAGAGTTAGAGTTCATGGTGAGAATGACTATCATGGTGGGAAGCATGGCAGCAGGCAGGCAGGCAGGCATGGCCCTGTATCAGTAGCTGAGAAGGGAGAGAAGGAGGAGGAAGAGATGGACAGAGTGCTAAATGGGAATGGCATAGGCTTTTGAGACCTCAAAACTACCCCAAGTATACACCTTTCCAATAAAACACAAGAGTCGGGGAGGTGGACACACCTATTTTTTTGACTGAGGAAAAAATAAAAACAGTATATCAGTGGTTCAAGTCATAAGTACAGGTTTGGGTCATCTAACTCTCCTTTTATTCTTTATACATTTATGTATTTGATGGCAAGTCAAGTGAGGCATAAGATGGTGCATGTGTAGTGGATTCAGAACTCTCTGTAGTATTCTGTTTTCTCTCCTCTCATTGTGTGGGGTCAAACTCAGGTGGTAAGGCATGACAGGAAACACTGTGAATTTTCCATGACTAGCTTTCTAGACAGCCCATCAAAAGTTCGTTTCCTCCCAATCATAAATACACTGCCTTTTGAATATAAATAGTATGCTCTCTTATCAATTCATGCACTCAGGGAATTAGGGAAAACAACAACAACAACTTAAAAAGCCCACAAAAACAAAAAATAAAACAAAAAATAATGTGGGTTATTGCAGTTGTTTTCCATGTATTTAATATCAAATATTAAAATGTTTGTAGTTTTCATTTTATTCATTTATCTATTTATTTATTTATTATTGTATGGATGGATAAGTCCATGAGTATCAGGGTAGGCATGTGGTGATCAAGAACAATTCTGCAGGGCTGGAGAGATGGCTTAGTGGTTAGGAGCACCGACTGCTATTCCAAAGGTCCTGAGTGCAAATCCCACCAATCCCATGGTGGCTCACAACCATCCGTAATGAGAGCTGACGCCCTCTTGTGGTGTGTCTGAAGACAGCTACAGTGTACTTATATATAACAATAAATAAATCATTTAAAAAAATAAAAGAACAATTTTGTGGAATCCACTCTCCTCTCACCTTTCTGTGATTTCCAGGTATCAACCATTTATTGCAACATTTAAGAGGCAACAATGTATACATGCAGAGCTATCTTTTTGGGCCTCATTTTAGTTTTCAAAAAGGTCTTTTGAGATATTTTTATTTTAATTGGACTTAAAATTAAGGATGGAAGGAGTAAAAGGTGTTATGAAAGAAGGGAGAGAAAGATAAAATTACCCAACTGATCAAGGTGACCCCTATCCATTTATTTGGACATTGTTACTTTCATTTAGCAGAGTTCTATGGTTTTAGTATGAAGCCTTGGAGATCTTTAGTTAAGTATACACAATGTTATATTTTTATGTTATTAATAAATCTACAATTTGAATAATTTGATTTCATGAATAGTTATTGCTAGTGTACAGAAATAGACCTGAATATTTGTTTTATATCTTGTAAGCTTCCTTATTTCATTCCATTAAAGATCATGTCAATTTCGATAGATATTTATCAGCTATGATTTTTTTCTGTTAATATCTATGTCATTATGAAGGAAACATATTAATGCCTGGAAGTAGTAATATAATGTTATTCTGTTTATGCAATTAGATAATCTTTATCTCCCTCAATATCAATGCCAGTTGTTTTGTCTGTGTAGGTGCTAGGCATTGTATTTATGGCCTTGCATGTGCCATGCTGAACTACAACATCTCTAGTCTCTCCATCTCAATTTTCTAACATAGTTTTACCTTTCCTATTGAAATATATGTTCCATAGTTCAAATTACCTTTCAATCAAATTTGCTAGGTAAGTTTTACTCAATATTTTAGTTCATTTACATATAATGTAATTATCCTTATGTTTATATTTACTATATTATCTTGACAGTTGCTTTTTAGTTTTCTCATTTACTAATCATTTTCTTTTTCTTCTTTCTCCATAATGTTTTAAGTTAATTAAATTTTTGATTTCATCATTTCTCTGGTCCCTGAAAGATGATTCCTCTAATTCCAAGCTGTGTTGTTTTTATCCTTTTGGACTACAATGTTGAAACATTTTAATTCTTTGTCATGCAGTCCTACATGTCAAAAATCCTATGGAACATTGTAATTATGTTCATATAGCCAAGACTATATTTTCAAAGTTGAAATAGTAAAAAAGTAAATGTCTATATTTTCATTCTGTTGCAGTTTCTAGTGCTTCCCATGAAGCCTGGAGGCTGATTACCTGGAAACGTTTTCCTTCTGTTGAAAGATTTAATGTTAACATGTCTTGTGTTCTGTGTCTGCTTATGATGCCTTGTCTCCTCTTACATGTTAAACAATACTTCTTCTGAACTCCCTTTGAGTCATGAGTGTTCTATTAATGGCATTAAGTATTTTTCTCATTGTTGTACAGCAGGCATGGTCACTTCTAATATGTTGAGTCTATACCTCTATGAACATATGTGTTATTACTACAGTCATAGGTATTAACATTTGCAGACTTCTGGATTTTTGTTTGTGTTGCTCCATTCTCTCTAATACTTGGGCCTTCCAACTTCAGCTGTCTCAATCTATATAAACTTTCAGCTTACTCTCTCAATGAAGAAGCAAACCTATTGGAACCTTTTCAGACCACTCCTCCCTATAGGTCTGGCATTCACAATACCCGTGTTTGTTTCTTTCCCCTATGAATGCCAGTGAAAATAGCAATTGTTCCTCAGTCAGAATATCCACAATGATATAGCTTATCATACCTCATGTGTTGCACTGGCAGATAACTTCTTTTAACTGATGACTCCTACTTTCTGCAGCATAGCTACCGGCCTTTGGATTCAGCCAGATAAGCCCTATGCCTGGGCCATACATTGTTTACTGCCATCAGGACTCAAGAAAGGGTTTTCACACGCAGTAAGAGAAAACCCCTGTTTCTAACATCTAGATAGGTCAGTACTGTGCAGATCATTCCATTGACTGTATGGAATCTGCTCAGCAATGTGAGTTCTTGATCCTAATATCTAACAAGCTGTTCATGTTTCTGCTCCATTCCTACTTCTATTTGGGCCCTCTCATTTATAATCAGTAAAGCTATGCTTGCCCTTTTTTTACGAAACCACTGGGTTCATACCCATCCTCCTTTCTGTTTCTTCCCCTTCATTTTACTCATGTTTCCTGGTCTTTGTACACACCTCCACCAAAAAGAACTGAGTCATATGTTTTAATTGAAACTCAGTTTTGTAAGGTATTGTACCTAAGAAATTAGAGGAATGAAAGAATATGAACAAGATGATAATCATTCCTTCAAGCAATATATATTCGTTGTACGTTTATGTAAAACCCCTGAAGCCTGTTATGCACATTTATTTTTTTAACTTTTCTTTATTATTATTTCATGTATGGATGTAATATCTATTTTATTTCCCCCCTCTAACTCTCACTCTCATATCCCACTGTCAGTACTGCCCAAGAGTATTGGACCATACACTGCGCATGGGAAGCATACCAAATGGCCACGTCTTCTAAAAGTAATAATTCTTCCATATACAGCAACTATCCTCAGCCTGTGAATCCTCAGCACAGGGTGATTCTTGATGCTCTATTCTCCACTTGTGCTAGAATCTGTCCTGGTTTGAGTCTACACAGTTTTTGTGCAGATTCTACAGCTGTTATGATTCAATGAGTTTAATGGCCAAGTCTTGTCAGGAAGACCGTAGGACTTCTCCTCATCCCCCAGCTCTTACGTTCTTTCTGCTTTCTCTTCTGTAATGCACTCTGGACCTCAGTGGGACAGCAGGAGTTGATACTGATGTTCTCTTCAGGGCTGATCAACTTTTTCTTAATCTCGGCACGTTAACCAGTTCTGCAGTTCTCTGTTGACTATGACCCACTATAAAGAAAAATAAAAAGATGTACTCTAATCATGGTTGAGATCAGCTCACATCTATGCCTATATACATAAATAATTAGATATAACTTTGACAATGGGATAATTTGCAAAATAACAACAGGGAATTTTGCCCCAAGATCTATAGCCTCCCTGGCCATAGGCTCTTTGCCAGGATTATAGTTCAAGACATTATATTTGCTCCTGTAAAAGAGACCTCAGATAAATTCTACAAAGAGAATTGTTTTTAACGTGTTGAATTTTTAACTCAAATTTCTCAAATCTATGAGAAGAGGTACCAGAACATTTAGTCATTTTGAAGAAGAAAAGAGAATAAGAAAACACAAAACATCAGTGCTGAAGCTGCGGCTTACCAAGGCAGATGAATTCCACACACAGCTGGGATGCTTGCACATGGGAAACTTCAGAGCTTTCTCCCTGAGTATGCCTTTGGAAGGTTCTCGGGAGCTTTGTGACCTACCACTTGAAGCAACCTGTACTCTGTCTCAATTAAAGGATGACTTTAAAAGGAAGAAGCTGAAAACATTTGCCTCTGGGCTCTGTCCTCTGCCATGCATTGTGATTTGTTTAAACAGGTAGCTAAGCACAGTGGAATGATACTAAGCATGGAATACCCAGTTCAACTTACAGAGGAAGCAATGATAGTTACAAATGATCTGGGTGAACATTTGTTGTTTTATATCAAACAACTTCTATAATACTCATTTTTATTGTTAAAATATTTTATAAATTTTAAAGAATATGACAAAAATGATATTGTAGGTATTGAAGGGGGGTCTCTGGGAGGAGTTGTGGTACAAAAGGGAAACAAGAATGTGATTTTATTATATTTACTTAAAATATGTTTTTAAATGTTATCAAATTCAGATAAATTCAAATCATGTAACTTTTCTCATCATAAGGCAATAAAACTTAAAAAAAGAAAAGAGTAAATTCATTTTAAGTGTTTATATAAGTGGCACATTGCTAATGTATGATCAATAGTGATAAAATGGGTTATCATGGCAAACATCATAATTAAATTAGTATTGTTAATCTTCCTCTATAAATTATTCTTGTCATTAATAGGAACCAGTAATAAGAAATGATGAAAGGAAAAGATATTCCTCTCTTTAATACCACCTTTTCAAAGGTTTAAATAGTATAATATTGTGGGTTGAACTTGCTTATCAAATAAGCTATGTTAACATCATAAACCCAGCATAAAGGAATGTGAATTCAAAGTGAGAAAATGGTTCAATCAATATGAATGGAGCTGTTGCGTTTGGCCAGTCAGTTTAAACAATGTATGAACTCAAGATTCAAGTAGAGGCTCTGTCACAAAGAGTGATGTAGGAGTTCATGAACCTCTCCCCTTCATTCATGCGAACCTCTCCCCTTCATTCATGCTAAGACTTTGTCTAGTTTGGTTTCATGCCAGTTAAATTTAGTCTATGAATATAATGTTCCTCTGGTAGAGGGAGAGTTGCTTTTATTCAGGAACACAAACCCAGAGAGGCTACACATACTGTAGGACATGGCTCTATCTATGCCCATGAACATACTGGTAGCCTCAATGGACTCAGTGAGATAAAAACAAAAAACAAAACAAACAAACAAAAATGTGAAGTAGGAGGAGAATACTGTGAAGGGAATAGAAGAGGAGTTAAAGAGGGAGAATGGGGTTAGGAATTTAATAAAAACACATCGTTTGCATTTCACATGTGTGAAATTCTCAAATGATAGAAAGATAAGTTGGAAACTGAATAAAAGATAGCCAGTGAAGACCTCTGACCTCCACACACACAGACCCCCAACTACATATGGAGGAACATGCACACAAATGAGTTTATTAGGAAAAGGAATCCTTGCAGATATAATCAAACTAAAATGACTGATACTGGGCAAGTGTCAGCCTAATGACCAGTATCCTTTTAAAGAGAGAAAGCAGGGACAGCAAAGACCATGCAATAAGAGAAGCAGTGAATGGAACTGTATGAGTACCTGCTCAGGATAACCATGAATTCCATCAATGCCCAGAAGCTACATGAGTGTTAAGAATGTGAACTTGAAATATCTGCCACTGTGTTTGAATGTTTGGCCCTGGAGAATGGTACTACTTGGAGGAAGATGTGAAGGTAGGATCTGCATGAACTGTCCTAGGGGTCTAGGATCATGTTCCAGTTATATATGCTTATTTATATAGGTATTTTGTGTAGGACTTTCTTATAAACTCTCAGATAAGGAATTGTGAAGGAGAAAAAAATGTGAAAACTATAAAATAGAAAATGGGAAGAGAAGGAAAGGTACCTGGGGTCAGGGTGGATGACAAGGGTGGAAGGAGATAATTCTGTGGCTAGAAGGTACTTGGATCATTTACGGATTATACCATCTTTTATTTCTGTTTGGAGGTAATACATTTCTTTCTTCAAAAATAAATGGATCCAGTATATAGCTATATGGGTGCCCAGAATTACACTAGCTTCATAATGGTATGTTTGAAAACCCATTCACCTTACTTTAAGGTCTAATCATAAAAGTTTCCTTGTGGAAATGATTTTTGGTTGTTCTCCCATAAGAGCAACATTCTTCCATAGTGTATGAAAAATGGTGTTAAAACTATAGCTCTACAGAGCTATAATACTATGATTTTTAATTTAGGACTCATGAGACTTTTTTAAGTTAGTACATACCTACATTATAATAATACAAAATATGTGTCCATCTCTGTTCTCTACACGCATATTTTTAACAGCCACGTCATGAGATTAGCTTAGGTGCCAGGCAACAAATGAATGAACAAATAATACACGATTAAGTGAGTTTTATGGAGTTGTTAATCTACTATAAAGAACAAAATTTTGTTATTTGTACACAAGGGTAGAAATGGAAATCATCATGTTAGCAAAGCAAGCCAGAGCCAGAAAGACTTATACTGTATTTTCTGGTGAAGTCTAGATTTTTAAATAAAAACAACACATAAAACTATAAAGACATTTGCCTAGGAAGAGGAAGAATATGGAGGAGTAGAAAAGGAAACAAGAAAAAGTAAGAGATATCAAATATGATCAAAATACACAATACAGATGTATGAAAATATTTGTAATAAAACATTATCTCTATAATGAATATACACTAATAAAAATTTATAAATAAAATTAAAATCAAAGATTTATAGGGTTAATTTTATAAATAAAACCACAATTTTCAATACCATAAGTTTTCTATAAACAATGACAACAATATCTGTTAAAATCTAATACCTATAGAAAAAATACTGCTGCAAATAAACAATAAGTACAGTTTTGAAGTCAATATTGCTATGCATTCAATTTATGTTTACAAGTAAAACAGAAAGAGAGAGAGAGCGAGAGAAACAGAGAGAGAGAGAGGAAGCAATGACATTCACTTACAGGTAATAAGTGACATTTAAAAGATCTAATAAAAATAAATTTGAGCAGAGAAATAAGTTTCTTAATTATTGTGTCATTTACAAGCTAGTGGCTCTAAGTAAATTTCTTCAAGTTTAGTACAAATGTTTCTTCCAAAAAATATTTTAGGTGTAAGCAACAAAACAACAAATGAAGCAGAGGTTTGTAGCATGTGCTGATTTTTGCAGGAGAACCATTCTAGTAGTCTAATTAAAGGTCAAAACTTGTTGACCTTCAAAATGTACCAGTAGGAACTGACAAACCAACCTACAAAAAGCTAACATGTGACTATTTTCATGTTATATTGTTCGCCACTAGAGAGGCACATTTGTAGTCTAAAAGCATCAAAGAATCTGCCACACACCTATTCACAAACATGGCCGGGTAAGGAGTATATGAATGCCACATTTTAAAAATCAGTTAGCATTCAACCTTAATAACAACAACTTTGATGTGTGGCTTTATCTTCAGTGAGCTTCCCTCAAAGATGACAGTGTCAAAGATGCTTAGAGACATTGATATTGCTCTTCTGTTCATCTGTACTGAAAGCTACCAGCTGCCCTGAATATCCTCTAACTTAGACAAGCACTTTCCCCCATATATATATATATATATATATATATATATATATATATATA
>JADRCD010208039.1:0-21400 GCA_019843815.1 Montemys delectorum | reverse complement strand
CAACTACATACATAATGTTTTACAGAATGTACAAATGTACACACTGGAGAACTCCACAAGACATTCATCAAAGTCCACTTTCAGTTTGAACAATCTCTTGGGAGAAGCACTCCGTCAGTGTCTTCGTGATCAAATCACAAGTCAAATTAACTTTTGTAAAGGCAGTTCTGATTATGTTGATCCAGGTAATGCACTGGTAGCAGGTTGGGTAAAGGTAAGATTTTGCTTTTATTTTCACCAAATGCTGTCTCACTTGATTTAGGAGGGCTTGGGAACACCCAGGAGTTATCTTCCAGAGAATTTCTCCCATAGGAGTTGTGCTCCTGAAAGTCGGCTCCGTCATTAGGAACCAATCTTTCATTATCTGTCCATGAGTGAAGAACTGCTTTGTCTGAGAAAACCTTTCTGTCTCCTGGTGAAGGGGAAGGAGGAGCATAACAAGTAGCTTTGCCGTTTGGTGACAAAGAGGGATGTCTTTTGTAAGTTGCAGTAAAATTTGTCAAGTGCAATTTTGCGCTGTCTCTCCCAAGGTCTTCAACACATCCTACTGGGGCACAGGCTAAAAAGAAAGCATAGCTATGTGTCAGTCTTCTAGCATTTGAGATTGTAAACGTTTTATATACCAGTTTTACAAGTGACAATAAAATTAGCATTTCCAATGTAGTATAATCATTGGGAAACTGCTCTGGAGATAAACTTAAGAGATCTAAGTTCTGGGAGATCACATATTTACTGACCCTGAGCTAAGGTTATTCACCAACTGCTTTGTTTGCAAAATGGCTGTCAAAATCCTTTCCTGCCTATATCATCCTGCTGATGAAGAATCTGTATGTTGTAAAAAGGTATAACTTTTTTTACAAGGCAAAGAGAAGAAAAGTTCTTGGCCTTTAATGTGGCTAGTGAAAGTTTTTAAACCATATTTAGTGGAAAAAAGTTGTGAAGAATTAGTAGTCTGAAATATGTTCTTTTGAATACTGAAACTTCTCAATGGGAGAGGGTTCAAAAATTTATTTTTATAAGTATACTTTGGATTCTTAAGAATCAAATGAAAATTTAACAAGTGTTCAAAGGCTTCTGTGGATAAAGTAGTTGAAATAGAAACTGTAAGTTCAATTTCTTATAGTAACTATAATAGTCAATATAATTCTGCTTTGGTTAACAAGCAGGTCAGATTAAAAAGTAAATGAAAAGGTGTTTCATGCACACAGTGGCTTTTTTTTTTTTTTTTGGTTTTGAGACAGGATTTCTCTGTGTAGCCCTGGCTGTCCTGGAACTCACTCTGTAGACCAGGCTGGCCTCGAACTCAGAAATCCACCTGCCTCTGCCTCCCAAGTACTGGGATTAAAGGCATGTGCCATCACTGCCTGGCCACACAGTGGCTTAGAAAAGACTGCTCAGAGGTTAATGTTTAGCCACAGCTAGTATCCTGCAACAGTGGCCTCTTTTATTATTCTCAACCTGCCATAATTGAAAGCTTTATTTTTTCTTAACCTAAGGATGACTAACTGTATCTAAGGCTTGGCTCCATGTAACCTAATATTGTGTGTGTGTGTGTCCATGAGAATGCAGGTACACACATGAGCATGCAGGTCAGAGGACAAGTTTTTGGAGTTGGTTCTTGCCTTCCACTGTTTGAGTTCCTGCAACAGGTCCTCAAGCTTGCAGGTGGGCTCTTCCACTTGCTGAGCCATCCTGCTGGGCCACCCAACTCATGTAATTTTAAAAGAAACAAATGGAGACATTTGGGTGATGGATGGAAGGAGGTGGATAGAGTAAAAGAACTGAAAGTAATTCTCTGGAAAACGGTGATGGACAGGTTACAGATAAGTTAGCTATAATCCAGTCTACTTAAAACAATGAGCTGTAGGGACTGGTGACTTTGCTTAACATTGTCCAGGTAAACGTTCTAGTAATTGATTGTGCAAAGGCATCAATTAAACAGAACACAGGGTGGGAAGAGCTGCTCTCCTTTATTAGTCTTTGGAACATACTGTTTTATGATGTGCGTAGTTGTCCTGACAGCATATCCAACAATAGCTGAGTCCCTGTAAGAAGAAGTCTTACTTTTGCCATCCATCTATGGTATCTTATGGTAACCTTAGCAACTGGAAAATGAGAGCAAGGTGAACCACAAATTGAGCTAGGTTTGCTCAAAACCACATTAATTTGCCTGATTCTTAAGTAACTAACTCCATAGAAATCAAGAGACTTTGAATTAATCCCCCCTCCCCAATGTGAAACATTATCCCTTATAACCACTCCTGAGAACAGTTATAAAAGTTTTCTTGTTCTCCTTTAGGACAATTAGAGATGCAAGTAACAATTTTAAACTAGGTGATGACCACCTTTCAAAGTCACACCACATTCCTTTGAAAAGTAAAAATTTAAGGCATTAAACATATGCTGTATGTCTTGGATGTAAATCTATCATGTTGGGTGCAAGCACAGGTTATTTCCTAAAATACAAAAACAGCACTGGCAGAAGTACTCACTACTAGCTAACACAAAACTCAAAAGCTTCAGTTAAACACTGGCTTTAAAAAGAAAGCGATGCGGGGCTGGTGAACCCAGTACTCGGGAGGCAGGCAGAGGCAGGCAGATCCCTGGAGTTTTGAGGCAAGTGTGAGAGAGGGAGGGAAAGGGAGAGGGGGAGGGAGAGAGAGAGGAGGGAGAGAGAAAGGGAGGGAGAAAGAGAGGGAAAAGAGGGCAGAGAGAGAGGGGGGGGAGGGAGAGGGAGGGAGGGAGGGAAGAGAGAGGGAAGTGGGGAAAGAGGGTAGATAGAGAGAGAGAGGGAGAGAATGAGAATGAATGAATTGTTCTAGGACAACCAGAGCTACATGGAGAAATCCTGTCTCAAGAAAACCAAACCAACCCACCAACCAAAGCAGTGGGGAATTTTGATTAAGTCTGCCTTCAAATCAGATGTCCTATAAGGAAAGAAAAGTTTATAAAAAAGATATCAGGAACTAAATGAGTCAGTTGTTGTTTTAAAAATAAAAAGCTAGGTCTTTGGTATATTTCATAGTACTGAAATGAAACTTTGGAGCTCTTTTTAAATGTATAACTAAATCTATTTATATAGTTTTGGTAAAAGGCCCCTTAGCACAAACCTAACACCATGGCCTTACATAAGCAACACTTGGCTGAGAAAAGCCACAAGGGGAAAAGAATACAGTACTGAAGAAAAATCACCAGCAACACCTTACATGTGAGGTTGCCCAGCTAGAGACTGAAGCCAAGGCAGAACACGGGTGTGAGCAGACATACTGCTGCAGTCTGGCTTATCAGCATCATCAGATGAGACTGAGCTAAGGCAGCCAGCAGCTCTTCAGGCAGTCTGGCTGGAGTCAGCATTTGCAGCCAGCAGTGACTTGCCTTTCTTGACTGCAGCTGAGGTTTTCAGTTTTCTTAGTAGTTCTGCTTGCACTTGAGTCACCAGGTGTAGGTTAGACATCTCCCTCTTCAGCTCCCAGTACGCATGTTGCATATTATCACTGAAATGGAATTTTAAAAACAAGTTACACTAGGCCTTTTTATGCAGAAAGGGCAACAACTTTACAATACAAATAAACAGGTTTATATTTATACTTTTATGACAATATAAATGAAACTAAAAGGTATTTATTTGGAATGTTGTAAGTGAAAACCTAGGGATAACACTGTAACTACTATATTAAACAGATCATAAATAATCCTCTGGCCAGTGAGTTTTTTACTGCTCTCTCAGAACCAAGGATTGCTTTTAGCCAATAATGCACAGTGCTGTTAATATAGTTAGTATGGAATATGCTTTTCCTTTGTCAATCTGATCAAGAATAAAATTTTATTCATTCATGTATGCTCTTTGAATTCGTCTTTATCTTTGGATTGTTTTGACACTGTGAAATGAAGTAGTGAGTAGATACCCAAGACCACATTAAGACAAAATTGAGGTTTCATGCATTACATTCTTTATGTCTGACTGGGCTGTCTCATACTGTTGGTTCTAAACCAATGTGACATGACAGCATAAGACATGAGGAGTCACATGATTTCCTAACGAAGCAGCAGCCAGAGAAGCGGATTATAGGAAACAAAACTTCAAAATGCCTTTCCATAGTTTTACAATTAACAGGATCTGAAAATGTTTATAACTAATTTTAAAAGCTTTTATTTTCCATTAAGTCCTCAAGGCTCATATTTTCTTTAGGTTCTTAATTTTCAATTAAATGAACTAGAATCTTCAGCATATATTCTTGTTTTATTGTACAGTAATACTTGAAATAGTCAATATAAGAATAAGTGACTTCATAGTATCAGAACAATGACTCCTGTCAGAGAATGTTAAGTGGTATGAAAATAGAACTGAACAAACCTGCTACCTCCTGTTTCACACTTTGTCTATGTGAACCTAGTATTAGTTACAGAAGCAACAGATATTTAAAAATAGGTCAAATTATGTGAGGTAAAATTTTACCTCTTTTAACAGAGTATTTCTACCCAACTTAGACTATAATTGTTATAAACCGTACAGCAAACTACATTGCTTTGGAGAAAAATCTAGTATTTTAAATATCTTTGGTTAACCTTTGGTATATCTAAGCAGCTCTACTTGGGAGCCGGTAAAAACTAGATTTGCTTTTTCCAATGACTGTTTCATAGTGAAGTCTACTTTCACAGTATAATTCTGGGCATCCAATGTCTGTCAAAGGTTCAGTCATTATAAAGCAGCAGGTGGAAGTGTTGTATACATGCTAACTCAGGCACACAGGCATGAATAATACAGTTTGAAAATAGTTTACTATTGCTATAAAATGGTGACTCTGTACCTGACTTACAAAAAAGAAAATACTCATAATACTTGGGTACTCAAACCCCAAGTACATGTAGTCACTCAAAATAGCTAGACAAATAAAATATGATGATAAAGATATTAGTATCAATACCTTGAGTACATTTAAAAAGTTCAACTTAATGAAGATGGCCTAAAAATTAGATAAGATAGGATTACAACATCAACTACCCTTTTGTCCTTTGCTCAAGTGTCACCTACGCTAAAACTACAGATTAAAAACACAGCTATGACTGGGGCAGAGAAATGGCTCAGTAGTTCAAGACTGCTTACTGCTCTTGCAGAGGACAAGGTTCAGTCCCTAGCATCCAAGTGCTTGTAATTCCACCTACAGGGATCTAACGCCCTCCCCTGGCTTCTATGGGCTTCTGCATCCCCTCCCCATCACCTCATGCAGGTACAACATGCACATGTTTTAAACACCTTACAGACTGGTGGCAGGTGACCTGAGAACCAACTTACAAGTGGAGATAGAACTGACTCCACTAAGCTGCCTTCTGACTACCACACAGGCTCTATGGCATGTATCCACACTGCCACCCCAGTATCTAAGATGATTCCTAATTATAACTCTTCCTCTATGGATAACAATTTTGGTTGCTGTTACCTTAACATCAAAGTGTTATAGTCTTTACAGCATGTAAAAATGATTGGTTATTCTATGCATGTGAACAAATGTTAAAATCATTAAAAAGAAGAAATGAAAAAGCAAGTTATTTCTCTAATTCTTAGCAGGGCTCCAACTAACACCTGTAAGTATTGGGTGTTTTAGAGACTGTATGTGGACTGCATACCATTGTACCCTACTTTCTTTTTTTCTCTGTATGTCTTCAATTTTATCATTTTTTGTATTAAACTTCAATTTTATCAGAAATATTTTCAATATACCTTTTTCAGTTTTTCCAGAATTTTTTTTTTCATATTTGTCTCAATTCTATCAGGAATTTCTTCTGTATATATCTTCAATCTTACTAGAATATTTTCTATGAATGTTTTCAATTTTATTATATTTTTGTGTACAACTTTAGTTTTATCAGAATTTTTTCATCAACTTTACCAGGAATTTTTTCTGTATGTCTTCAATTTTACCAGAATATTTCCTATGTATGTCTTCAATTATATTATATTTTTGTATATAACTTCAATTTTATCAGAATTTTCAATATTTTTTAAATTTTTCCAGATTTTTTTCTATATTTTTCCTCAATTTTACCCAGATTTTTTTCTTTATATGTACTCAATTTTATCAGAAAATTTTCTATGTATGTTTTCAATTTTTCATTTTTTTCACTTAAAACTTTAATTTTATCAGAAATTTTTTCAATATATCTCTCCAGCTTTCAGAAATAAAATTTTCTTTTCTTTTTAATTATTCTTTTTTTTTTCTTTTACACTCCAGATTTTATTCCCCTCCCAGTCTACCCTCTGTTCCACATCCCATACCTCCTCCCTGTTTCCACAAGGATATTACTCCCACACCCCCACCCCCGACCTCCTCACTCCCTGGGGCCTCCAGTCTCCTGAGGGCTAGGTACATGTTCTCTGACTGAACCTAGACCTGGCAGTCCTCTGCTGTATATGTGTTGGGGCCTCTGTAAGTATAAACCTGAACTTGCTTTAAATGACCTAAAAAAATAATGCCACGAATATGGTTGCTTCTAAACAATGTATATAGCAGTTTCTTGAGTACTAAAATTTACATTAATCAAATTGTGAGCCCTGAAAATAATTATAAAGCATAAAAACATAATAATTGTGGTTGAGCATTCATTATGGTCTAGGCACTTTGCCCACTTTCTTGCACCAGCCTGGCAAAATGGCTGTGCTGGCTGGTTTTATGTCAAGTTGACATAGGCTAGAGTCATTGGAAAGGAAGGAGCCACTATTGAGAAAATGCCTCCCTAAGACTGGGCTATATGCAAGCCTGTACAACATTTTTTTAATTAGTGATTGATTGGGGAGAGCCTGCCCATTGTGGGCAGGGCCATCCCTGGGCTGGTGGTCCTGGGTTCTATAAGAAAGCAGGCTGAGCAAGCCATGGGGAGCAAGCCAGTAAGGAATATCCCTCCATGGCCTCTGCATCAGCTCCTGCCTTCAAGATTCTGCCATTTGAGTTCCTGTCCTGATCTTTGATGATGAACAGTGATGCGGAAGAGTAAGTTGAATAAAGCCGTACCTCCCTAAATTGTTTTGGTCATGGTGTCTCATCACAGCAACAGTGACCCTAAATAGGACAACAGATAATCATTTTGCTCATGTGGAGACAGGTTCAGGAGTCAGCTCCTTTCCACAAAGGTTCCCTTTTCAAAGCCGTGGTACTTGCCCACTCTTAAGTAATGACCACACTGCCCTTTCAGGGAACCCTACTTCTTATGGGCATTGTCATTGTATCTACACCAAAGTGGTTGATGGCCCACACAAACATGCTCAGTGCTATGGAACTTGTCTGCATCTCAAGAAAGCATTACATGCCCTGTTTAGAAACTACTGTGCTGTCTTTTACTGACACTATATATCAACCTTTCTGTAAAAGACATGAATAATACTGCTCATGTTAAAAGGAAAAGCTACTTATCTGTATGATTTTACTTTAGACATTTATAATTTTCTTTAGCATTTGAAAATTTACTACATTCCCTAAAAGCAGTGGTTCTCAACCTATATGTTGCTACCCCTTTGGGAGTCCCACATCAGATGTCCTGCATGTCAGATATTTACATTACAATTCATAACAGTTATGAAGTAGCAAGGCTATAATCTTATGGTTGGGGTTACCACAACACTAGGAACTGTGCTGCAAGATACTTGAGTACACTATGAACCCTGAGATTTTTGTTTTTTGTTTTGTTTTGTTCAAGACAGGGTTTCTCTGTTTAGCCCTGGCTGTCCTGGAACTCACTCTGTCGACCAGGCTGGCCTCGAACTCAGAAATCTGCCTGCCTTTGCCTCTGCCTCCCAAGTGCTGGGATTAAAAGCATGCGCCACCACCACCTGGCTGAGATTGTGTTGTTTACTGGGAGAAGAAAAAAAAAAAAAGGGTTTCTAGTTGTGGTGTGATTTTAGCCTTAGCACACACATTTAATCCCTCTGCCTGAAAATACAACACATTCTAGTACATACCTTTAATCCCAAACAAGGAAGGTAAAGTTAGTTTGTAGAAGGAAGCACTCATGTTTGAAAGTGATGGCTAACTGAGTGGCAGACAAAGTGACAAATCCTACTTGACAGGGCAGTGCAGAGAGAGGCAGTGAAGCAGTTTAATTGGGACAAGTGAAGATAGACAGATGAAGACAGAATGAGCCAGAGAATGAGAAGCAGCCAGAAGATTACAACAGACTACCAGTTAGTATGAGGCTAAGCAGAGCAATTTGGGAGAGGCTGAGAGAGACTAAATCAGTCTGTTTGGAGAGAGTTTGAGCCACAACAGCTGAATTGAACCAGCCAGCCAGAGGTTAAAAAGAACTAGAAAGGGTGAGCTTATTTAGCAGTAAGTCTTAGAGGCTGAAAACCTTCTAGGCCCAGTAAGATTGTATGATGACTAGAAGTCTCCAGAACTAGGCCTGGTTAGCAGACAGAGGCAGTAAGCCTCCACACAACAGTTATTTCAGGAAAATCAAACTTAAAAATAAAAATAAAAAAAAAATTACAGAACTGTATTAAAGGATTGCAGCACTAGGAAGGTTGAGAACCACTGCTTTGGAGGAACTAAAAATATGGGATTTGCTACAGAATTAAAAGATGTATGCTATGAGCAATTGTGATTTCTCTAAAACAAATGTCTTTCAAATATTTCTGACAGGCTGGCATAGCATGTCAGGTTAAGCCTGTTGGCAAGTAACTGTTAAATAATTTTTCTAAATATACAGTGATCAGAGATCACAGCTGCATATAGAATGCTTGCTGCTCTTTAAGTTAAACCATATTAGAAAGGTAGAATGCACTCAGTAGACCTGTGGTGAAGGCCCTGGTGGGGAACATGCTCTTCTCTCGACAAGCTTGTCCTGATGACATCTCTGTCCTGCAGAACGTCTTCCTGAGATGGATCCTGTTAGGTGTTTAAAAAGAAAATGACAGAAATTATTTCAATTTTTTTTCAGCTCTTCATTCACTACAGATGTTTCAACATTCATAAAATACAGCTACAGTTGTATAAAGTGTAAGACTAGATTTTAGACTCAGTTTTAATGCAACACTGCTGCCTGTTCCTGACGTGTCTGTCTCACTTGCAGGTACCTGAGTGTTCATGCTTTCATTTCCTGTAAAACATGACTCACGAGTTTGGAATCCTACAAAACATACTTTTGAAGATATGAGAAGGGTAACATATCTATCACATTATTGTTTAAAGAACATCTGTATGAATTCTATGGAAAATGGGAATTTCTGCACACAAAAAACAGCAAAAATTGAACAAGCATAATTTATGACAGCATAAATTCATTCCTAAAGAAATTTCTTTTGTGTGCAAATATTTTGGTCTATATTTTCAAAGACAATTGATTCCAATTTAAGAAAATGCAATTATATCTTAAGAACCCGCGACCTCTGCCGGAGCAGCACTGTAGCTTGATCAAATGCTACTGAGTTTTATTTTATCTTTCATGAACTGTATATGGACACACTGGTTTAGAGGCAGAAACTATCAGTTACATAGACTATTATTTTAAGGCATTGTGTTACATCAGATAAAGAACCATTTCTAGTGAATGTTGCAGTTTTCTGGTGATTTCCACAGGTCCTGTTCTCATTTTCTTCAATGATAACAGAGTTTGATTTGGGGTTTGGCACAGTGTCACCAGCTTAAGACCACACTTCCTAAACTTCTTTGCAAGGTACGGCCTTGGCAAGAACGTCTTAAAATCCCCATGCCCCAAACCCTTTACGTTGTTTATATTGTTTATATTATAATACTTCCAAGTCAAAACAATACCGCCCCCCCCCAAAAAAACCAAACCCAAACTCCAACACCTATAAAAGACACTTTTTAATCTAATATATTCAAAGTCTTCTGTATCATAGTTATTTACAATGCATTCTTATCCAAGGATCTGTAACAAACATTACTCTCACAGGTATGAATTAGTCTATAAGCAGGAACTGCTGCTATAAGCTGAAAAAACATTTTACTATTCAGTATTACTTTCATGACATAAATTATAAACTTGGCATAGTAGCTTGCTCCCATAATCCCAGTACTTGGCAATCTCATGAGGACTGCCTTGAATCAGGACAGCCTGGGCTACGGAGTGAATTCTTGGGCCAACTTGGACTATGGTGTGAGACCCTACCTCAAAAACTACCACAAGTGTAGGCAAACTTGGTATTGTTCTTTACTATTCTCCATAAGAAATAAAATTATCCCCAGACAGCCTTTAGTTTTTTGTATCATTAATTAAAAACCATGTTCCTTGCTATATACTTAAAACACACATTTCCTGGAAATGCTCTTTAAAGCCAACAGTATGGAAATACATCTTGTTAGGATAAGAAAATATTTTATACCTCCTGATAGTTTAGAAAAGTTCAATATTAATCATCAACAATACAAGTCCTCAAAAGGACTGTCCCCAACATGCAAAGATTCCTCATGGAAAATAAGTAGTCTGCACTGTTTGGAAGGCCATACTCTCAGGAATCCATTTCAGGTTTCACAGGTCTCTGCAATATAGCTTTCCTGGTACCTTTAATATACTGCAGAACACTAGGACTCCACATGGGCTATTTATTTTGAACCACTGTTTCTTACACCACTTTGGCTGACTCTCAACTCTTAGAATCAACTGTTCTGAATGTAAATGGCTAGGATATAAAATTGAAAAGGCCCCAGCAGAAAGGTCTCTGAAATGCTGACCTACTAACAAGGAACACTAGTAGACAAGTTTGCTAATAATCGAAACCAGAATGTTACTAGTATGACTACAAGGGATGTTGTTACACACCCCAAAAGCCACCTAGAGTATCTGTCACATGTCTTAGCATTTTAAAACATGGCCAGAGTAGACACAGATAAGTTGTTAATGTGAACACAGACTTCTTTCATTTGCTCATTCTTACATCCCCACATCTAAGAAGATTCTAACCAGATTCAAAAGTACATAAAACGTCATAGTTGGAAACCTTGAAAACAACCTTACTTCAACTATTCTTAGTTTGTTTCTTGATCCCAGTTGTGGCTTTCTGCTTCACAACCTCCTGCTGTCAGTATGCACACTATGAAAGCAGGCACTGTGTGCTCAGTTGTTCTCACCCTTCAACATTCCTCCCTTTATCTCACATAAAACTCTTAAAGGTTTCCTGCTTCTCGGAATTAAGGTCATCTTCCTTTTATACTGATGATACTTTAAAACATATTCTGTACTTCCAATAATCTGTTTCTATGAAGTGCTAGCGGATGATAGATGTAAACTAAAACCATGTTTACTCCCTAGCACCACCTAGTGGCACAGGAAGTAATAACCACAACTTGACCCTCTGTCCCCAACACAGACACATCTAATGATCTGTTGGCTTGTTTTAATGTATATACTGAATATACTCTGTCCAGGTACTATGCTAACCTCTTTATACAATCCCTAACTTAATGTTTATGAAAAGAGAGGTACTCAATGCATTTAGAAATAAATTTCTTCAAAGTTAAAAATGATATTCCTATTTTCTATATTTAATAAAATTGTAGTAAGATATATTCCCATAATCACATAGTACTGTTTCTTACTCTACAGTGAAATATTCTATGCATAAAATGCAAACATACTTTATGTATAAAAGCAATCAATTATTTTTAAAAAAGTGTAAATACTGACAGTCATTCAGAGCTTCGCAGTGCAAATCTTTTTGTGCCAGCAGCTATTCTAAAAGGGACATGTTAGCGGCTATGGTAACTGGGTATATGGAATAGAGTACTGGAAGTCTGAAGAAGAGGTGTGGGCCAACTGCATGCTTAAAGGTAGGGCAGAGTAAAGCTCTGCAGTCAAAGAATGCAGAAACAAAAAAACCACTTGGGCTTCAACCCAACTAGATAGCAATTTTTGTTGTGTTTTCTTTTATCAGATCCAGAGTTCCCAATATGGGTTCTCACTATCCAGTTTGGGTGAGTCAGACAGATGGAAGTGGAATACTAGAGATTCTTACATGAAGCGCGTTCTCAGTAGTGACCACTGATTAAGCAGCATTTAAGGCCACCTGGGATATGGAAACACTGAGGATGGCAAGAAGCACCACTTTTAGATGGTGACCTCCAAAGGAACATGGTCAGGAGTTCTCACTCAGCAGTATGCAAAGCTTTGATGGGCAAATGGTTGAGCTAAGGATTAACCAGCTATAATTAGTTTAAAATATACAAATGTAAAGGTTTTTCGCTCTATTCTCATATTACTGTCTTACCTAAAAACTCGACTCCTCCCTACCCCAGCAGAGTAGTAGTAAACCGACTCCTAGAGAGGAGCTAAGAGGCAGACCGCAGCAGCTGCCTTGGCAGGTATTTTTGTTGTTGATTTTCTTAATTCATTCTCAAGCTGGCTAAAAACTATCAGTCTTCTGAAAAGAGAAAGGCTAAGTAAGTTAGTGGTGGTAAGTTTGTTGTTTTTCAAGAATTCTAAAATGTTGTCTCCTGTGTTCAAGCTAACCAAATTGTTAAATACAGGAAAAGGTTAAAACTAAGTTCTCTTTAAATTTTTCTGACATTCAAAACAAGAGGAACTGGAAAGAAAGGAAGTTTGAAAAAAAAACCACCCTGAGGTAGTTGGAATATGAATGGCCCCCATAGGCTTATGTATTTGAATGCTTGGTCTGCAGTTGGTAGAACTGTTTGGGAAGGATTAGGTGTGGCCTTATTGGAGGAGGTGTGTCACTGGAGTGGGCTTTGAAGTCTGACAGGCTCATGCTTTCGTAGTTAGCTTTTTCTTTCTACCTTGTACTTCTGAATCAAAAGTAAGCTTTCAGCTACTGCTCCAGCACCATGTCTACCTGCCTGCCATCTCAAACATGAAGATCATGGACTCAAACCTTATAGAGTCATGAGTCCAAAATTAAATGCTTTCTTTTATAAATTGCCCTGGTCATGGTGTTTTGTCACAACAACAGAAAAGTAATTAAGACACAACCCAATATACATTTTTAAATCAAATCTTAAAACTATATTCTGGGGTAAAAGTGAATGTACAGAATGTATAAGATGTTAGCAGCAATGATTTCATATAAACATGAATTTTTCAAGAAATGAGACTATTCTATGGTTATAGTTAATTAGAGACCTATGATTTAGTACTTAGTTACAAATCCTATGTATGATGCACGAAAGCACACAGATGTCCTCCATTTATTAACAATGTTCAGGTACCGTCTGTCTGGCTTTCTGTAGCTCTGTTCTGAGGTCACTACATTCTTTCCTCAGTAGTTCCAGCTCTTGTTCCAAACCATGGATCTTCAAGTCACAGCTTAGCTTCTCCACCTCCCAGTTGGATGAGGGTGGATTTAAATTCCTCATCACTAGAAAAAGGTTAGATAACAAAATAATTAACTTTGTTTTTTTACAGCAATTACAGTTCCTAGGTGACACTAGTAAAAATGTCAATAAATAACTAGTACTAAACATGCATAAATACTAAGGCTCAGTGTCACCTGCTCCATCAAAGTTTGAAATTTGACTGACAGGTGTAGAATCATGCCCAAACAACCATCCTCGTAATTGGACTCACACACATCTGACTGTGGAAACACGACAGCTGGATCCTACATTACCTCTGACTAACTCCTTGATTGCTCCAGCTCCGGAAGCCCCAACCATTTTCCTGGAAAGGGCTCACATTCCTTTTCTATCAAAGGTTTCTCAATAGTCAATTCTTTTGCTTAATGAATAAGACTGCTGATAGGAGCAAGACTGTTCTCTCTTACTCCCAGAAGACCTTTCCATCTCAGCAGCTCATCTGTACATTATCAGCTCTCAGGGAAAAACAAAAATGAGGAGTCTTATTGACGCTACTCCATACCAATGTGTTTAACGGTGGGCAACGAGTTCAGTAGGATAGATCAGGAGATACCAGTGGGGTGAGAATTTTAGTATGGATGATGTTTTATGTCTTTCCTCTACTTCATCACACACTACCCCTGAATAAAAACATCATATCTTCTATAGGAAGAGTACAACTTTCAGCTAAAGAAAAGCTAATAGGATATTGTATGAAAAGAAGAGAGAAAAAGTTAAGGCTCTATCATACAGACATAGGGCACTCATACGGATGTCACACAATGGAGAGATGGATCGATTCACTTAGAGTATCCATAAAGAAGGAGGCGGCGTACCCTGCTGAGTCTCCACCTCTGTTCTCAGCTGCAGAAGCTCTACTTCTTTAGACTGTAGCTGCTCATTCAACATTTTCAAAGATTCAGAGTTGTCTTTATTCTAGTTAAGGAGGGAAAATGCAAAAGAAGTCAATAACATCTCTCTTTTTGTTTGTCTTATATCTTAATTTTTAGGTCAATACTGAATAACCCTCATCCTAACTTTAAAAAACACGAGGGAGCCGGGCGGTGGTGGCACACGCCTTTAATCCCAGCACTTGGGAGGCAGAGGCAGGCAGATTTCTAAGTTTGAGGCCAGCCTGGTCTACAAAGTGAGTTCCAAGACAGCCAGGGCTATACAGAGAAACCCTGTCTCGAAAAGAACCAAAACCCCAAAACCCAAAACCCCAAACCCAAAAACCAAAAACCAAACACCAAACCAAACCAAACCAAACGAACAAAAACACGAGGGAAAATGAGCCCTGACTCCCTGTTTCTTGGGACATCACTGCTCCCTCTATTAAAAGCAAAACAAACAAAAAACCCCATGAGTAAGCAACAACTTTGTCATGACTTTTTCAAGGTAAGTTGGTGATGTTGAGACGGCTTTAAGTCCTTAACATGCTTATGTATTTAAATCCTTCAACTTTAAGTATTTAGTATATTAGTGGAAAATATAATTATTAAAAATTTCCATATACCACCAACACATATTTTAATTAGTATTTAACCCATTATTTTAATTCTAAGCCTCTTGCTACACAAAACAATTAAAATACAAAGTATTATTTTCAAATCAACTTACTATCTTTTCCAATTTGTTCTTCAGATTGTCTCTATCAATGCAAACCTCACGGTATGCATGATAGGCCTTGTTCACTTGTTCTCGTCCCACAGAACTTGTTTCTTCATCTGCACGAGCACCAACAAGCTAATAATAGTATGAAATTCGGGGAGAAATCTTTAGTGGTATTGTGTAGAACCAAGTAAGTCCATCTTCAGATGGCTCTACATCTTACGCTAATCCCTAGAACGCAAGGATAAAGCTTCTCTTTGGGTACAAATGACTCTTTCACTGCCACACAATCTTTATTAAGAAGACAAATAGTACAGGAAAAGGCAAACACTCTCTCTTGCTCAGCAGAGCTCTGTGCTTTGTG
Organism: Montemys delectorum; assembly: GCA_019843815.1. Classification (NCBI taxonomy): domain Eukaryota; kingdom Metazoa; phylum Chordata; class Mammalia; order Rodentia; family Muridae; genus Montemys; species Montemys delectorum. The sequence goes on along the minus strand of JADRCD010208039.1, from coordinate 6,130 downwards.
CTGTCTGTTCTACAACCTTGATCACCATACTATGATGCAGTAGGACTGTCTTGTGATGTGTCTGGGGGTTTTCCAAGTCGACAGTATCTACATTTCTATCATCAGAAAAGCATCAAACCAGACTTCTTAAGGAATAGACATGTCACTTCATTAAACTTTACATTATTCCAAAAACTGAAATTAATAGGATTGATGGTCACAACATACAGATTTTGTATGTTAGCTTATGTACTAAATTCCATGTTTCTATTTAATTTTCAAAGCTTAACAACTAGTTGTAAAGTTACCATCAGTAATTTATCTTAATATATGACAAATATACTTAGTTATAAGACAGAATTAGTAAGAAACTAATATTATTAATAAATGACTTCCTTTGTTTTTATAACACAACAAATTAAATTCTACCAATTCTCTCTCATCTTCAAGTTTTAAGTATAAGAAAATTCCTTTCTTTGATTGCTAAAAACTCATTTCTTTTACCATTTGTGGAAGGTCTTGTTTTTGTAAGATACAAGTACAAATCTGAATTGAAGAAATATAAACCAATTAAAATCTTGAAATGTCATAAATGGGCAACCAAGAAAATTCCAAAATATAATATTAAGTCTGATAATTTAGAATGCATTTAAATCACCTTATATAGCATTCAGAAATGCCAACACTCAGCATAGAAAAACCCAGGTCATTATTAGCTCAAAGTATTATTCCTACCTTATTAAAAAAATAAATAAAAAAGAATACAGAAAAAAAAGTTCTAGTCCCGGTGAAGAGCTGGTTAAACACAGTGAAGCAATGTCACAGAAGGTCCTTCAGACAGTTTCCTTTACTAGTATCTTATTCTTTTGTATAGACTTGAAGATTCCAAGTTACATATGTATGTGTATATATGTATATATGGCAGGACTAGGTGACAGCTCTATTGGTAAACTGAGCTTGAGCATTGTAGAGCTTGAGTTCAGTCCTCAGGTAAAAGGCCAGGTGTGGTGCTGTGCACTTGTAACCCAGTAATAGGGCACAGGGACTGAGGAACCCTGAGGCTTCCTAGCCAGGCAGCCTGGTCTAATCAGTAAGCTCTATGACCCAGTCAAAGATCCTGTCTCAAAGCAAAAGTGGAAAGCTCCTAAGGCACATAAGGCTGACTTCTGGCTTTTAAATAGATGCTTGTGCACCTTACAAAAACAGAACAAAATAAAACAAACCAAAAAAAAAAAGGAAGAAAGAAATCAATACATAGCAATGACAGTAGGCATTCTTAAAAAAAGGAAAAGAAAATTTTTGGAATACAACATCTTTAAGTTGTTAAATCCTATCCTACAATATCACTGAACACATGGTATGACTGATGCTGCATAGTCAGTTTAATGGAGAAGAATTTAGAAATTCTTATTCTTGGAAGACTGTTTAGAAAATTTTTAAAATTTTAAATATTTGGAATTATTTTTTAAGTCAAAAATATAGTCAAATGAGGGGGGACCACCTTTTCTTCTAGAGCCCTTATTCTTTTCTTTAAGAAGGAGTTCTCTTTCTCTGAGTCCTTAAGTCTCTTCTTGATGTCTTCATAAGCAGTGACCAGTGCGAAATGTGAAGCCACAGACTCATCTCCAGGGTATGCCGAGAGTGGCGTCACGGCCTCTCTTCTGTGGGCCTTCTCATGGTTCAGAATGCAGATGTCATCTTCTACGAGTGTGTCCATGGCAGCTATGGGGAAGAAAAAGCAAAGGTTATTCTTGGTCACTGAGCAGGGGAAGAAGAGGCCACACAGCATCATTGCTAGACAAGCACAGCCATGCAGGTCCAGGTTCTGTGTGATGTAGTGGGAAAGCCAATAACCACTTTTATAGTCTAAAGAATGGAAAATGAATATAGACAAACACATTAAATTATAAACAATTACTATCAAGATCTATGAGAGTGTGCAATAAGACTGTGAATATGGTTCAGCAGTACAACATTTGCCATGCATGAATCAGGTCCTGGGCTGGATCCCTGACTAAATAAAAGTACTATTTTACCTAAATGAACACTACACACACACACACACACACACACACACACACACACACTACTATAAAATATATAGTGCTTCAATGTAGACTAATTTTAGGAGAGGTAAAAACAGTGCCTAGACTATTCATCTGATTTAAATAAAAATTCTACCCCAAATGGATAGAATTTATTGAGTATCTTCTAAAATCATCTAAAAACAAATACTAATAAACTGTTCTACAAAGGCAAGAAATAATTTTAAAGACCTAAGCTTTTACATTTCTGTTTTAAACAGTTTTGATTAATTCAATTGTGATTTCCATATTCATTTTTAGCATTAATCATATCCTAAGCAAAAATACAAAATAAGGCCTTCATAACCCAGTGTGAGAAATAGGTGTACAGAAAAAAACAATCATTATACTGAATAGGTAAATAACATATCTGAAAAAAAAATACAAAATGCTATGGAACCAGAGGGATGGTTTTCAAAGACGGTACCCAATGACACCAGTTCACTCTTGCAAGTGAAGAAAGCATGCTGACTATCCCACTTAGCCTTTATACTCTGCTAACTTCTAGCATGTGAACAACTTTATAGGCATGAAAAAGTGTGGGGAGAGGGGAGCTGGAAGGGGAGTGAGAGGAGATAAAGATATGTCTGGAGACCAAGTGAGACGATCCTTGATGATGAAGAGGGTGTCAATTTGAGCCCTTATTCTATAAAATCAAGACAGCCCAGATACAACACTTATTAAGAATACTCACAACTGCTATAGTCCCCAAAGTGGTAGTGTAGATGTTGTGTACTTTTCAGAGGTGGGGCATTGTGGGAAGTCCTCAGGCCATTGGAAGCATCTGCTACTTCTTTTCCTAACCTCTGATGGGAACAGTTTACTCCTCAGTAACCTGCCATGATGGGCCACCCATTTACCCTTCCTAGAGGCTGAAAGTTGGAGCACCAATCTTAAGACTTATAACTTCTAAAACTGTTACCTAAAGGTCTTCCTTTTCTTCATAAGTAGCCCCTTCATAGTTATTTTACATCAGCAACACAAAATCAACTCATACAATGACCAATGAACTACTTGGCACTATGCTGCTTGGAAGCATCTATTTAAATCTTCATGACTATACTATGAGATACAAAATCTTATTAAAGCCTTTTTTACAAATGAGAAAACTGGGCCATAAATGTAGCCAGGTGAGATTAGGGTGCAGCAGAGGCTGTTTGATTTTAGAACCAGAACTAGAAATATTTTCCCCTCACAATGAACTTTTCTTTAGAAAGTCTTACATTCATCAAGACCTTAGAGAATGGGTGGGTGGCTCACATCTGTCAGTACTGCACCTGAAAGTCTGAGGCAGGACTGTCCCCAGTTCCAGGCTGCTTGGGCTATAGTGAATTCCAAGCAGTCTCGGGCTAGCTACAGTATGGAACCTTGTGATAAAATGTATCATAGTTAGCTTTGATTTTTCTGGATAAATGGTACTATATTTAAATGGATCAAGCTAATGCTAACAAGTAACAGCTAAGAAACTTGTTCATAGCTGGGCGGCGGTGGTAGGCGGCAGTGGCTGCGGCTGCGGCACACGCCTTTAATCCCAGCACTTGGGAGGCAGAGGCAGGTGGATTTCTGAGTTTGAGGCCAGCCTGGTCTACTGAGTGAGTTCTGGGACAGCCAGAGCTACGCAGAGAAACCCTGTCTTAAAAACCAACCAAACCAAACAAAAAAGAAACTTGTTCATAACTACTCATAGATAGAAAATATAGTCACTAGAAATTATTGCACTGCTGCTAAGACTCAGTGGGAGAGCATTTTCTAGCATACAGAAGGCCCTGGGTTTAATTTCTACCACTACAAAAGACAACCCCATCACCCCTACCAAAAAAAATTTAACGGAAAGACTCAAATTTTTTGATGTTTTTAATACTCCTGGCAGGAACTGGTTTATAATTCACTTTCAAAATTTAACCAATGTAAACATATTCTCCAAAGAAAAGCTTAAGTGGGTCCCTCTCTGTAAAAGTAATTTTAAAAGTGGCAGGATTTCTTTATCTCCAGCTAGCTTCTAAATGAATGAGACTGAGACTATTTGGTTTATTTAATCAAGTTTTACTGCACAATACCCAGAGAGTCACTGATCTATTCTAATCCTCTAACCTAAGCTGGCTATTGCTCGGCCCAAATCCCAGGGATACTTGCATTTTAATACTGGTCTGTCTCTCTGGGCTTCAGGTTTGTTCTCCCATGATGTCTCCAGTACACCTTCCCCTCTCTCCTTCCTCCCCTGGCTGGCTGAAGTCCTGTCCTATTCTCTCTTTTGCCTAGTCATTGGCTAATCGGCCAGAGAATAGGGAGCAATGTTCACACAAACTTGAAACAGGAGATATTTAGAATAAACATGACAATGCTATGTCTGGATTGCAACTAGATATGGGTACAGAGAACTCAGCACTTGAATAATACAAGGGTAATCTTTGCACAGTGCACAAAAACATGTCTACACCTCTCAACTCTAAAAGCAGTACTGAAGTAGTAATGTATTCCAGAGAATGCTCTAAACAAGTTCAGTTTTTTTCAAGAGCAAGAGGACAGTCCAACCCAGTGTTTGAGAAGTGGAGACCTCTGCCTAGAATTACTTGCTGTCTGTTAAGAATATTATGTGGTTTTACTGTAGATTCATGAAAATCAGAATATCTGGGTTAAAAACTTTAAACTGCACTCTACAATAAGTGTTCCAAATTATGTTGAGTCCCATTCTTACTTGAGAACTATTATCAAGATGCAAAAGAACTAAAGAGAATTACATGATTTACAGAATTCAAATTATAACTAGTGTTCTTGATCATCTACAGGCAAGGTTAGTTTTATATTATCAACTGCTGACCACCTAACTTTTGCATGAACATAGTAATATGTATTTCAACTTTATCATGTCATGAAGACAGTACTAGAGAGTAAGGTATAATACATTTAAATGCTATAACAATAGCTGTATGTACAAATATTTTACGTGTGACAATGTCATAACTTAGAGTACAGGTTAAATGAATACATTAATAGTATAAATTAAATATAAAGTAAATAAAAATGATTGAAGTAAACAATGCTGCCAATTACTGCTGAGAACAGTAAAATTCCAGGCACGATAATGGAGCAATTTGTCAGATAAGGTGGGTAGTATATATGACTAATGGAGAGACATATGTAGAAAAAGATGTTCAAATATTATTAATCAAAATTATTTATAATTTCCATCTTCACTGAAATCAATACTGAGATGGCCTCTTCCAGACATGATGGGATTTGATAAACTAGAAAACAGAAATATCTCCTGATACAAGATTTATCTTTTTTTTCTAGGATTAATGATTATCCTGCTATTTTCAATACATACCATTTAGATCATTTGTCAGGTGCCAACCACTATTGCTTGTTCATGTTTATTTCTAGTTTTTAGATGGATTTTTTTTTTTTCTTCGAGACAGGGTTTCTCTGTGTAGCTCTGGCTGTCCTGGATCTCATTCTGTAGACCAGGTTGGCCTCGAACTCAGAAATCCACCTGCTTCTGCCTCCCAAGTGCTGAGATTAAAGTATAGATGGATACTATTAACCCAGTTTATAAAGCTGAAAAACCAGCAAATCAGAGATCAACTTGGGATATGAACCTAAATAATCTGTTCTAAATCTTGAGTTTCTTTTTAAATACATACACATATACTATGTGATCTGACTCTCCCCATATCCCTCACATGCCCACCTTTTTTCTTTGGGTAACCCTCCAAGTGCAGTTGTGCTGCTCATGTGCCATGCATGTGGATCATCAACTGAAGCACTGGCCACCTCTTCAGTAACAAATGATTCAACCTGTCCCGTCATTATCCATCACCAATAACTCCTGAGTATGGGGTAAAGCTTGAAGATTATATACCATCCACACTGGGACTTTGTGTTAAGTCTTGAAAGGGAACAACAGCTGCTATGACATCATGACTGTGATGACCATCTTGTATTAGAAGGCAGCTTCTCAGAGCACTTGTCTCCTTCCTTCAGCTCTAATTCTTTTCACCTCTGCCATGATGTTCTCTGCACCTTGTTTCTGCTGAGAGTAATATAAATGTCCCATTCAGGGTTGA
>JADRCD010208038.1:34730-70532 GCA_019843815.1 Montemys delectorum | reverse complement strand
ACACACACACACACACACACACACACACACACACACACACAAAATTTGGTTTCTAGTTTAGGTTTTTACCCCTTCTGTTTTTTGAGGCAGATTCTCAGGTATGCCAGGCTAGCCAAGACCTCACTATGTGATCGGAGGATTACCTTGAACTTCTGATCCTCCGGTCTCCCCCAGGTTCTGGAATTATAGGCATGTTCCATCCACCCATTTTTTTTTTAAGACAAATTGCAGCATAGGCTGGAATTCCATTCTCCTACCTTTGCCTCTCGGATGCTACAGTTTTAGAGTATCCATCCAGCTAAATATTTTATATGATTAAAAAAAAATCTAAGGCAAGTGGGCATGGCGGCTTTAGTCTCAGCACTTGGAAGGCAGAGGCAGCCAGATCTCATTAAGTTTGAGATCAGCCCGCAAAATGTCTACATGAGTTCTAGACCAGTCAAGTTTGCACAGTGAGACCCTGCCTCAAAAAAAAAAAAAAAAAATTCTTGCCTGGTGGCCGTTTCGCACGACTTTAATGCCAGCACTTGGGAGGCAGAGGCAGGCAGATTTCTGAGTTCGAGGCCAGCCTGCTCTACAGAGTGAGTTCCAGGACAGCCAAGGCTGCACAGAGAAATCCTGTCTTATTCTCTCTCTCTCTCTCTCTCTCTCTCTCTCTCTCTCTCTCTCTCTCTCTCTCTCTGTGTGTGTGTGTGTGTCTCTCTCTCTCTCTCTCTCTGTTTTTTGTTTGTTTGTTTGTTTTTCGAGACGGTTTCTCTGTATAGCTCTGACTGTCCTGGAACTCACTCTGTAGATCAGGCTGGCCTCGAACTCAGAAATCTGCCTGCCTCTGCCTCCCAAGTGCTGGCATTAAAGGCATGCGCCACCACTGCCTGGCTGAGAAACCCTGTCTTGAAAAAAAAAATCCTACATTATTTACTTATCCTCAGAGCTTTCCCTATCTCAGCACCAGCTATTCCCTCAGAGCCTCAGTGGCCCAACCCTACCCACCTCCCCCAGTATCCTGGGATTGTTTTACCCAGCCAGGATGGACCACAAGAAGTCCAGCTCTTCTCCCTGCTGGAGACTCACCCCAATAACTCCCATACACTTTTCAGTCCTTTATCTTGTCACTTCCTCAGGGATTCTCTCCCTGTGTGTCAGGGACTCAGAGGAAGAGCAAGGCCGCCTGATCTTCAGGGGTGCCCTCTCTCTCCGAGAACTATTCTAAGAAGCTCATGACCACTTCTCACACCTTTATTTCAGAAGCTAATAATGACTGCTGGAGAGAGAGCTAAAGGCAGGTGACAAGGAGGTGAGGCCAGCTGGGCTAGACAAGTTCAGGCTGAGTGGGGAGATGGAAGAGAAAGTGAACACAGCTGGGGATTCTGAGTCCCCAGCATGTCCCCGTCCCCAGCCTACTTAGACTAACCTACAATTCTGGCTTCTGCAGGCTACCAGATTAAGCCACTCTAGCTAGTGACCTCAGAACATAGATTATGGAGGGCCAAGGCTCCAACCCAAACCTAGTCCCTCCAGGCCCCAGCAGACCTGGAATCTTTTTTTTCCCCCTGTATATGTTCTGGCCTTAGTCCAGAGATCAGAGAACCGTTGCATACTGGCAGATGCAGACAAGGAAATAATTACAGTCTAGTGTAGCCAGAGATGAGGTAGGCAAAGGAGGTGCAATTGTGGGAGGCCACTGGAGCTCCCCCCACCCCCTTTCTGAGGTAGCCCAGACTGGCATCCAACTCACATAGATTACCCTGCTTCTGTGGAGGCCCTTCTCTTAGTCTTCGGAACCTGAAGGTATGAACTGACAAGACAGACTGGGCCAGGCAAATGGGGCGGGGTGTGGGTGCCCATTCCTCGCAAAGGGATTTGAGGAATTGGAATCTGGCCTAGACTGTATGTAGGTCTGTCTGGAGAGAGTGGGTTCAGAAGGGGGACGTGGGTGGGAGGTGTGGCTGTTTCCTCAAGAATATTTTGGGAAAACAGAGAAGGGTAGATGGTTGAACATCTGGACTATACTGAAAATGGTCCCAGGTGCCTTTACTACATAGCGTAATTGAGGAAACATATCCATCTAAGATACCTACAATATGTGCTACACCCCAGAAGTTAGGACCAATAATTTTTTTAACAGAAAAGGTCCTTTGCGAAACTGCACCTCTATTAGTAAAGGGCAGAAAAAAAACCACTCTAGGTCTTTGACCTTAGTGGACAGGAAGCCAGAACCTGGAGGACGAGGCGAAATGATGCTAAGGCAAGCCTTGGCTTCATAGTGAGGAATACATTTTTGTTTTCAAAATGGGTCGGTTGAGACCGGTGGTGATGAGGCTGCTTCTCCACTGCGCCCTGGGTTCTCAGTAGCTTTAACTCTGGGCGCAGGTGCCAGCCGAACCAAAGCTCCCACCAAAGTACAACACGCCCCCCGAGACAGCGCCTGATTGGCTCGCCCTTCCCACACTCCGAGCCAAGCTTACCTTTTGATTGGCTGTTCCTGCGCTGGAGTCCTCCATTCTCTTGATTGGCTAGACAACTACCTGAGCTCGCACGGGATTGGGCACTGGTAAAGCTGCGAGGGTCCCCGCTCTCTGATTCGCCGCACGGGCCAGCCTCACGGCCTGCACACTGAATGGCTGCGCCACTACCTGCGATCGGCCTCGGATTGGGTGCGTGGCGTCTCCCCGGCGTGATAGGTCAGGACCACCGCCCCCCTTGCTCCCCATTGGCTGCTCCGCAAAGCCCGGTCTCCGGGTAAGATGGCAGCGGACGGACAGTGCTCGCTCCCCGCTTCATGGCGGCCAGTGACCCTCACCCACGTCGAATACCCTGCAGGTAAGAGCCTGCCCCGGCTCCGAGGATGTTCTCCCGGAGCTGGCGCCTCAGCCCCGGACGTTCCGGGCCGCGCTGGCCGTCTCAGGGGCGCCGTGGAACCGCGGTGGGAACTGTCAAACAGCGAGCCTTGCCTTGGAGGGGCTCGGCCGGCGCGCGCGCCGCGCAGGCGCAGTGAAGCGGCGATGAGCTGGGAGAAATTGTGAGCGCTCGCTCGTGCGCTCTGCGGCTGCGCGGCCGAGTCGCTCTCCGGGGTCCCGGGGTGCTGGTGGGCTGGCCTGGGCCGGGGGTCTGGGTGGGGCGGGCGAGGATCTGGGCCTGGACTTTGTCCCTTGTGCCCCGCCCTCTCCCGAGCCAGAGAGGCCGAACTCCTGCTCGGCTGTGCAGGGAGTGACAGTTTCCTTCACTATGCTGCGGGCTGATCGCTGGAGAAAGCTCCCAGTTGCAGGGAGTGTGCAAACCCAGGCCAGGTTTGGGAGAATTTGCGGCGCCACGCCCTGAGCTGCGCGGCAGAGGCCGGCCGCCAAGGGGGCATGCAGCCCCTGGGAGCTTGACTTGTAAGAGCTTCCATCTGACACGCCTCTGATGGGAAGGCCCATTAGCTACGGTTCTGAAGTTCCGGCTCGGCTCCGTAGAGTGGAGCAGAGCTTAGGCCTTGGGGTGAGACGTTTCCGGGCTCCAGGGTAGGCACCACCCCTCCAGTCACTTCATCTTAAGTGGCTCCAAGTACAGTGTCTCCTTTCTGTAATGGTGTGTGACTCAATGACCACAGGCCTGAGAGGTGCTGGGCACAGAGCCTGGCCCACAGTGGACACTCAGTAAATACCTGTAGTTTATATCTCTAGCTTGCCAGCACCCTCCCTGGATAACTGTTTTTTGCCAGGGGGCCCTGGTTGTCTAAGAAGGGCCTGCTCTCTTGAGTAGAGACCTGAGAGCTTGGGTCTGCTGAGAACACGGGGACACAGGCCAGGAGAACTTTGGCTCTAAGTGTACTTAAGGTGTGGCAGTCCAGGGTTGGGCCCTATCAAAGTGCCTGTTCATTATCCACCCACCCATCGATCCATCCATCCATCCATTCATTCTGCATTCCCTTAGCATCTCCCAAGTGCTAGGCCTCGAGCTAGCTTGGGGTTTGGATGAAGTCCCTCTTGTTCTGTGGAAAGTCTCTGCTCCAGAGGAGGGAAACCAGGCCTGGAGAAGGGGAGAGACTTAACTGGGGCTCCACAGCCTCCCGACTTTCTCTCCCTGGCCTCAGAGTAGCTAGCTTCTTGGAGGGGTCATGGCCTTTCAGGTGAGAAGACCTCTACAGCTGTGAACACCATAGCACATCTAGGCTGTGTGTGATGTGGGACCTGGTTGAGCCTGAGGACATCTGGCAAGGTACCCCTGCACTTCATGTCACTCACTACCCAGAACATGCTTCTTTCATGGCCAAGTCCTGTGGTGTGTCATACTTTGCTACACTCGGGACAGCAGGTTATGGAGACCTTGTCACTACCCTAAAGTACAGAGGGCAAAGAGAGGCCCCACACAGCTGCTTACACTAACCAGTGGGTCACTAACCATGGCCCAGCCACGAATCTCAGCAGTCAGGCTGAGAGTTTTGGGACAGCAGGCTCTCGTCCATGTGATTTGTGGCTGTGCTGGGTCTTAGCTTTTGTTTTTTGAGTTCACCTAGGCAGCATCGTAGGTGGGGGAAGCCACGTGTACATGAGTCCAGAAGTAGGACAGCACAGTGTGTTCAGGGAGCTAGAGTCATGTCCCTGCAACTGGAGCAGAGGGTGGGAGGGAAGTGGGCCAGGTCTGCACAGAGCCTGGTAAGCAGGCCTAAGGAAACACATCCCAAGGGCAGGGGAGGCCTGTGGTTAAAGAGAGCTGAGGCTAGGGTCCCTGGCCTCAGGAAAGCCTGAAGGTCTTACTTGCTATAAGACAACCGAGGAATGAGTCAGAGGTTTAGGGACCCTAGCTGTCCCCTGTCCCCATAGCCCAGCAGTTATCAGTTGAGACAGAGTTATCTGTGACGGAGTCCGGATCTCAGGGATGGGAAGACGTGGGCTCAGAGAAGGGAGGGCACTCACTCAGAGTTACTTAGTGGGGTATGTGAACATCAGCATTTGAACTTAGGTTTCTGGCCAACTCTAAGTCAGTCAGTCTTTCCTCGTAAGGCCAGTAAGGTCTATGTGAATCTATCCCTGAAGGCCTGGAACCTGCTCTCTGCCCTCTGTGGGGGTATGCCTGTTTGTGTAAAGCCAGACTGCTGGTGTGGGCCATTTCCCATACTGGGTCCATCCAGCCTCTGTGATGGCCACTGCGCGAGTGGCCTGTGTGCCAGAGACCTTTGCCAGGCATTTGACATCACTTCTACACAGTTCTGGGAAAGATACATCCCAAAGGAAAAAGTACGAAGGTTTAGGGACGTAGACTTGCCTAAGTTCCTGCAAGCAACTCAAGCTGTTACAGGAAGTGAATGATGGTTCCTGGCCTTAGAGTAGCTGGTTAGTCTGCCACCTTGTTTCAGTGGTGAAAGTGGCCTTTGGACGCGGCCTTGCCTGTCCAAAGACATGACTCTAATCTTAGCTTCTGCCTCTGTCCTCACTGCCTCCCTCCATTGGCAGGAGAGGACACCCAATGCCTTGCCTATAGAGAAGCTTTGAGAAACTGCCAACTGTTGTGGGTGGCCACTTTTTTGGTTTTGTTTTTTTGGTTTTTCGAGACAGGGTTTCCTCTGTGTAGCCTTGGCTGTCCTGGCACTCACTCTGTAGACCAGGCTGGCCTGGAACTCAGAAATTGGCCTGCCTCTGCCTCCCAAGTGCTGGGACTAAAGGCGTATGCCACCACTGCCTGATGATGGGTGGCCACTGTGAGCTAGAGTCTCCAGTATGTCTCTGTATCTGGTGTCTGGAAGAGCACAGGCTTCTCCTCTGGCAGAGTGATGGGTACAATAGCTCGGAAACTGGCCTCCATCCAGCTGCCATGTTTCTCTGATTGTGGAACAAGTCTCATAGCCATGCTGAGACTCACTTCTGTCTGTAAAGTGGAGACAGACAGACACCTTCTTGAAACTCATGGTGTGTGGATCCCTTACAGCTGTGGGGGGAGTTAGGATGTCCATGGCTATGGCCCTGGCCTCTAGGACCTCCCCTTTTGTTTAAGCCCTGTTGACTTTCAAGGGGCTGAGCCCTTTTCTGATCCCATGCCTTGTCTCATGCTGTTCCTCTGTCCCCACAGGTGACCTGTCTGGCCACCTCTTGGCCTACTTGAGCCTCAGCCCTATTTTTGTCATTGTTGGTTTTGTGACCCTCATCATATTCAAGCGGGAGCTACACACGGTGAGCTTTGACCCTAGCCTTGGCCCCAGCCATTGGCCAGAACCCTCTTTTGGTCTAAGGTGCCTTCCCCTGCAAAGCCTGTAGGGGTCTCCTGGTTGGGTCCAGGTCATTCACTCATTGATCTGGGCTGTCCATTGAGAGACCACAGTCCTGGGGACTTAGTGTCGGCCAGGCCAGCAGGTATGCAGAGGCTCAGCTGAGTGCCTGTCTTTCCCAGCAGATTTCATTTCTTGGGGGACTGGCACTGAATGAGGGCGTCAACTGGCTGATCAAACACGTCATCCAGGAGCCTCGGCCTTGTGGAGGTAGGGCTGAGACTTTGAGGACCCGGGGCTTCATGTTGGACATTGTGAGAAAGCCCGTATCTTCCCATGATGCCCCGTTCTTTTTCTTCCCCAGGTCCACACACAGCAGTGGGCACTAAGTACGGGATGCCCTCCAGCCATGCCCAGTTCATGTGGTTTTTCTCCGTCTATTCCTTCCTTTTCCTGTATTTAAGGTGAGAGCCCCACCCTCACCCCTGCTGTGTAGCTATGCTCTACTGGGGACTGTTGCACTAAGGCTTTTGCATGGGACCAGGGGTTGTTGGGAGGCCTGGATTCAGGTTGTGGGCTGAGGCTGTCTGATGTGCCTCTTTTTCCAGAATGCACCAAACAAATAACGCCAGGTTCTTGGACTTGCTGTGGAGGCACGTGCTGTCTCTAGGGCTCCTCACTGCGGCCTTTCTCGTCTCCTATAGCAGGTATGGAGGGAGGATGAGCCCACCTTGCAGTCTGTCCGCCTGGGTCCTGTTAGATCTTGGTCTTTTTTGAACAGCCTCTGTGGACCTGGGCCCAGACACTGTACGTTATGACTGGAAAAATAACCCAGTCTCTAATTTTGACAGACAGGGCTCCAGCTGCCCTTTCCAATGTAGTAGATAAGCAGTGACTTTAACAGTAACTTCTTGCATTAGCCATTTGTCCCTAGCTTTCTGGGGTGGGGAGTAGAGTGGGGGTTATGCAGACAAGCTCTGGTTTAAGAGCCAGACAGAAAGGAGCAGGTGTGGAGATGAGCTTGTTTCTGCATGCCTGCTGCCCTCTGGACGTGCCCATTCTATCTGTGTATGTCACACAGATATACCCAGGATCCTGAGGGAGATCTGTTAGGAATGTCAGGCATGGGCTATTGTAGGCCTTCCCTGGTTGGCTCTCATGAATTTCCTTTCTGGCTTTCTCCCAGGGTTTACCTGCTATACCACACCTGGAGCCAGGTGTTTTATGGGGGTGTTGCTGGAAGCCTCATGGCCATCGCCTGGTTCACCATCACCCAGGAAATTCTCACTCCGTTGTTCCCCAGGATAGCAGCCTGGTAACCACTTCCCCTTCCCAGCTCTGTGTCCTGGATAGCCCAGTGTCTGGACACTCTTGTGGCACAAGGCTTAGAACCCACTCTCCTGGCTACCACCTCCCCCAGGGGCTTATGGATCTCTCAGGTTCAGCAGCCACAGTGCCATCCTCTGTCCTTGCCCCCACACTTAGAGACTGAGAGGGCAGTCAGAGTCTTGTGGAGCCGTAGAGGAGGCTGTGGGGGCTCCAGGAACTATTGGGACATCTGGCTTGGTAGCTTGCTCACACCCTCACTGTGGCCCTGGCTTTTGAGTATCTGTTTCTACAGGCCCATCTCCGAGTTTTTCCTCATCCGGGACACGAGCCTCATTCCCAATGTGCTCTGGTTTGAGTACACAGTAACCAGGGCAGAAGCCAGGTGAGTTAAGCGGACAGCAGTCATCACTGCCCACTCCCTACCCCATTTGGAAGGCTTCTCAGAAGTTAGACACCTGCTTCTGACACTGACATATGCTCTGCTCCCATTTTTTCAGGTGGCTAAGCTGAGGCTCAGAGAGAAGGAAGCTGCTTGAGCTCTGTCTGCTACTGGGGGAGGGGGCAGGTGGGAAACTGCTGGCCCAGTGTGTCTACTTTTACCTCTAAAGCCCTGGGTCTCAGAGGTTTTCAGGGCCCATGAGTGTGGCCATCCTCAACTCTAATCAGCTTTCTGTTAGGTGGGTAAGCTGAGGCACACTGAGCTGGGGGCCAGCTTGAAGCTGAGTACAAGCTGGGGCAAAGCTGGGCTTTGGCGTCTCCTGACTCATACTCTTCTACTTAACTTCACTGAGTCTGGCATGGAGTACCTCAGGGCTGGGGACACCCAGCTTCTCCCTCGGTCTGAGGGGAGCTGAAGCAGGTCAGGCACCTGAGGGAGCCTGGGGGGTTTTCCAAGAGGGTAATGGGAGCCGTGGGGAAGGGTAGAGCAGGGTAGGTGTCCAGCAGCTAAGCAGTGTGTTAGTTAGTACACCAAGGTCCACATTATCCTAACGAGCTTAAGAGTAAAGCCTGGATCCATGAGGAAAGGGGATTTGAGGGTTAGGGCAAGGCAATCCCATTAGTGCAGAAAGGCCCCAGATGCCTCCAGCTCAGTCTCACCCAGCTCCCAGAGTGCTTGGCCAGCTCGGCCAGCTGCCTTCATCCTCTGCCTGGCACCTGTTCCGTGTCAGGCTGTGTGCAGAAGCTGACCACAGAGAGAGACAGCCACACTCTCACCCTCCTGATGTGGAGAGCAGCAGGGACCATGAAGAAGGAAGGGCAGCCACATGATCCATGTTAGGGAGCGAAGCTCAGAGACTTATAGAGTGACAGGATGCCAGGGTAGAGCAGGATGGTCTACCAGCCTTCCAGGAGGAAGCAGACCTGAGTGATGCCAATGAGCAGGGCTTGCCGCAGGGCTGACAGAGAGGCATCTGAGAAGAGGAACAGCATGCACGATGCTCCTGAGACAGACAGATCAGTGTGCAAGAACCAGGGGAGCAAGTTGGAGGGCTGGGACCAAATTACACCAGGACTCTGTGCGCTATGGTTTTTTTGTTTTTTTTGTTTTTGCTTTTGGGTTTTTTTTTTGGTTTTGGTTTTTTGAGACAGGGTTTCTCTGTGTAGCCCTGGCTGTCCTGGAACTCACTTTGTAGACCAGGCTGGCCTCCAACTCAGAAATCTGCCTGCCTCTGTCTCCCAAATGCTATCCCACCACTGACTGGCCCTCTGGACCATGTTAGCTTTCTAGTTCTACAGGTAGCTCACACAAGCACTGTTCTGAACCTCAGCTAGCCCCTTCCATCCTGGGAACCGCTTCCGTTCACCTTCCTCTGCTTGCATCCTCTTTCAAGAAGAGCATACCACCTTTCTGTAGCTGCTTTGGTGGTAGCAGAACAACCTTGGGCTGACTTATTGACAATTTGTCAGGCCCAGCCAAGTACCACTGACCTTTCTTGTCTTGCCCACCCTCTGGCTCACTTTCTGAGCTCAAAACCTAGGACATCATGATACAGCTCAGCCAAATGCTCTTCAGGTTCCAGTCCATGGCAGGAGCTCTGATTGACCTGGTTCTGGCCTGGGTAGCTATGGTTTGGTGTTGAGACTGAGCAGGGAGCTGTGGGATTGACTGCACTCAGTACCAGACATCCCGGGATCTAAGCCAGCCCCATTTTGCAGGAACAGACAACGCAAACTGGGAACAAAACTGCAGTGACTGGTGGCTGTGGCTGGGTCGAGCCTCCAAATCTGGCCTGCACCATGCCTTGCAGGATGGACAGAATGATGGATGGAGGGGTGAAGCAGAGACCTCTACAGACCCGAGTCACCAAGTGGAGCCTTTTTTTTTCCTTATTTTAATTTTAATGGACACGGTGGACCAAAGTGCTGAATCAGGTCCTCAGCTAGGACCCTGGGAGGGCCTGCTGTGTGTGGGTCACATGGCCAGAGCCCCTGTCTCTGCTGCTGCCAGCTCCTGACTGGGTGGAAAGTGCTCTTGGCATGGGCCTCAGTGTGTGGGTAGAGCACGGTAGAGCGCTTGTCCCTCTGGTCCTGGGATCAGGAACTCCACGGTAGCGGAATGCGCACTATTTATTCTTTTGGGATTGTAGAGTTCATGCTGAAGAGGCTGCTCTGCAGTGGCTGCCCTGTGTACATAGGGCCCAGGTTAGCTCCCAGACCCTGTGCTCTGAGCCTCAGGCAGGACAGCCCGCCTCCTGCTGGGCCTGAGCAGGGCCTAGAGCCCAGGAGTGAGGCATCCCCTGCTGTCCCTGCCACCATTGCCATTCCAGAACCCTGTCAGTGTTTCCTTGTCTGGGGCAGGGCCCAGAGCCAGCACCTGTCCGTCTGTCCGTCTGTCGGCTGGGCTGCTGGCTTGTGTTCTTCCCTGTATCAACCCAACATCACAAGGGCTTTCTCTGGTCCTCTATCCCTTCCTGACAAAAGAGCCTGCACATACACATACGGGTGAGCACACCCAAGCGTTTACAGCTCCTTTTGTCTGGCCATCGGTAGCAGTCTGTCTTCATCCCCACTTGAACAAAAGAGAGGAACCAGGAGCTGGGATGCTGGCAGTGTGGCAGTGCAGACACCTCCCCCATCGCCTGCCCCATGTGCTCTGGATTTGTCCCTGTCCTTCCTGGCCTGCCCTGGAGGCTGGAAACCAGTGCAGGTTGACGCTGGAGCCTGCCTGGGTGTGGGCTCTCTGATCCGCACCTCTCCAGCTTCCAGGAGTCCCTTTTAAGGGCCTCTCTCCAAGTTGCCCTGCCACCGCTGTGGAGATGCTTCCAGAACTGCAGCAGCCCCTGGGGGAGCTGTTTGAAACCTCCTTCGTCTCTCTGTGGAGGTCCTAACCTGCTGCTGAAGCACAAGTTTTGGTGCTTTCCTTTGTGTTTGTTAAAGGCCGTGTCCAAGCCCCTTAGATGCCAGGGCCAGGGCTGGTTTCTAGGGAGGTAGGTCAGTCCCATCCCCTCCCCTTCCCCTAGGATTTTTATTTTTTACTTTTTGCCTGAGACAAGCCAAGTGTGAGGTGGTTTAAGAAATCAAATGAAATTGTTTACTATTGTTTTAAAATAAAATCTGAAACTCTGGAGGCTGAGTATACATTACTTGAGCTTCTGAAAGGAGGCGGGGACAGCTGGGGCACATGTGGCCCTCAGGGACAAGGATGTGGTAAGACCAGGAAGTCACAAGCATTTCCAGGATATTTAGCCCCCTCTTGCCCCCAAAGTGAGGATTTGAATGGCCCCGACATCTGCCACAGGCCTGCCAGCCTCTGGTGCCTATGCCACTGAGGTCTGGTCTGTGTTCCAGTCAGAAGCCCTCCCTCCCTCCCTGCCTGCCTGCCTGCCTCTGGCCAGGTTTTCCTCCACATAGTAGTCCTGAGGACTGGGGAGCCCTTCACAAGACTTCCATGTCCAACTCCACTTGTATTGTCTGCCTCAGTGAGGAGACCTATGCCTCAGAACTGCCTGCTGCCAAGCTGATGGCCAGAGGCCTTGCAGCACTGAGCACAGGCTGGCAGGTTATGCGCTATACCCTCTGGGTAGGGTGTATGGGAGACACACCTTATGTGTGGGAAGCCTGCTGAAGCAGCTGGCTGCGGGAGGCCAGAATCTTGGCAATTATGACTTCTAACTAGTGACCCCAGGAGAAAGAATGTATTCTAGACTTCAAATTACTGTTAACAGTTTTTAGTTACAGTGGAGTCCAGCTCTTCTCTTTGGCCTAGTCAGAACTAGGACACATCCCTGGGGAAATCTGGTTAGCCTGTTAGCACCCTGGCTAAGCAGTTCCTTTCTGTATACTTGCTGCCCTGGCATGTGGTGTGAACCTGGGCGAGCTGAGCTTCAGAATCTGAGACCTTCCCTGCCTTACAGATGACTAATGGACCCTTGGGAGCCTGCCATTTAGTAGCAGTGACATTAGCTTCTCTGAGGTGGTTTCATCATAGGAAAACTGGTACATGTGGCAGGTGACCACACAGGTCAGCCAGGTTGTGAAGCACTTCCTTCACAGGTGTGCCAGCCTCCCAGCCCCACATTCCAAGCACATGTGGACCCAGGGACTTTGGCAGGACATGTACCCTCTAGCAGGTGTCAGGGTTGGGGACTCTGATAGTGATTGCTTCTCCAGCCCACTTCCAGTCAGCATTTGTATCGACTGGGCCTCTAGTGTGTCCCTGCTCCATTACCCCTCCTGTTGAGTTCAGTGCAGGCCAACTGCACCTGGCTTTGGGCTGGGGAATGTCTGCCACCCTAGATCCATAGCGTTCTACTAGCCATGGGACTTGGGAAGGCCTAAACCAGGACAGGAAGGTGGCTCATTAGTGTTTGGCGACATCCTTGGCTCAGTACCTCAGTTCTCATAGCTCAGCCTGAGGATGTTTTCTCTGGGAGCTTACTAGCCCACACTGCCTGCTTGGATACCAGCTCCCTGAAACAGAAGATGGCAGGGCCCCTCAGCTGAATCAACTTCACCAGCACTCCTTCCCTTTATTGATCGCCTGGCATAATCACATTGTGCCACCGTGACTGCAGCAAGGATCATGCTGGATGGAGGCAAGAAGAGTCACCAGAGTGTGGCAGCTGGGAGAAGGCACGGAGGTGGGCGGTGGAGGCTGTCCTCAGATGTCCCTTTGGCTACAAAGACTTAACCCTTAGCTATGGGGAGGCTGAGAGCCCCTCATCAATAGATAACCCTCTGACTACTGGTCCTTGGGCATTTACCAATGAAGACAAATTTTGGCCTGGCTGTGGAGATGAAAGATTGGCCAGGGCTGAGGAAAGGAACTCTTCCCAGCCCCTGCTGTGAGAAGGGATGGGCTGGCCTGGTTCCCTTCCCCATGGTTCACGGAGGTGGAGGATACATCGGAGATCTGGGCCTTAGTCTTGTTCAGCCTCTGGACTCAGCCATGCACTATGGCAGGTGCTGAGGACAGGCCTGGAAGGTGCTTGCTGTGGACCTTTGGGGCCTTGCTAGAGAATGCTTTTCTGGCTCAAACTGGAGGGCACAGGAGCCAAGGAAGTGAGCCATGGCAGGTGTCCATTCCAAAGTGGGTTGGTTGTGGAACCAGCAGGCCTGGGCTCAGAGCTTGGCTCTGGGGTGGTTCTGAAGTAGGGTGCGCATGTCCAGCAGAGCTTTCTCCAAGTAGTGAGCCATGCGGGCGGCGTTGGTCTCAGCACAGCTGTTGTAGGCTGACACAGAAAAGTTGATATGGGCTTCCATGGGGTTGTAGCAGATGCCATAACCATCTGGGACCACAGGTCCGAAGAACATGACACAGTCTGTCTTGGCAGGGACCTAGGAACAGCAGGATCTAAGCTTTCATACCCAGGCCTGCAGCGGCCCTCCTGCCCCTTGGGTGTACCAGTTTGCCTCTCTGCATCTATTCCTCTCCTGTGCTCTTTCCTTCTCTCCATTGGGTGAGCCTTCCTTCACATTACTATGGGGGCAGTCCTCCCTCTGCACTCCTCAGGGCTCCTACGGTGCTCCCAGCACTGCCCCAAGGCCATACCTGCCTCCTTGCCTGTGCTCCACAAGGAAGCCTGTGAGCTTCCCGGGACTGTGGCTTGTGTCCAGCTGTGTCCCAGCACTCAGCATCTGCCAGCTGGGACTCGTCAGTTTCAGCTGGCCAATGAGTGAATGGAACATTCTTTCTCTTAAGAGGCCTAAGCCTTTCCACCCTTGTTACAGCAGTGTCCCTACCCTGAGCTCCTGCTCGGGAACCCAGCCGTTTTGGCAATGAGCCTCTGGTGATGTGTGTTGGCCACATCACCAATAAGGTCCAGCTGCCAGTGGACTGTAAAGATTATTTATATTTTATATGTGTGTATGCCTGAGTGTAGGTGTGTGTATGCCCACAGAGCCCAGCAGAGGACATCCTATCCCCAGGAATTCAGGTTACAGGTGGTTATAAACAATCTGATGTGGGTGCTGGGAACTGAACCTGGGTCCTTTGGAAGAGCAGCAAGTGCTCTTAGCCATCTCTCCGGCACCTGCCAATGGACTCTAGTCACCAGCACCCTGGGGCCCCCGGGCCAGTGGCCTACCTGGCTGGTGGAAAGGTTGAAGTGCATGGCAATGGCGTAGGAGGTATCCATGAAGATGTCAGGCATGCTCACCAGGTCCTCGATGGCCTGTAGCTTCAGACCCAGCAGGTGCCGGTCAAAGGCCTCCCCTCGGATGGCCTGTGGGTGGGAAATGTGTCAGAGGCAGGTGCCTACAGGGTCACAGGGCATCCTTGCCCTCCTCAGGATCCTGTGACAGTGCTGACCCTTTCAGACACTGGTCTCTTAGAACCACAAGACCAAGGTGTCTAGGCAGAATTGTCCTCACCTCCCAGATAGGGGAACCCAGGGTTACAGAGGGCAGACTTCTGCCCAGGAAGGCAGGGCAGTGCACGATAGACACAAGGGAGAGCTACAGAGTGCATGGAACATGATCAGTGCCTGTGTATGTCATGTAGCAAGGGCAGGCAGGGTTTATAATAGGTGATGTCTGTAACATGTGTTTAACAGGGCAGTGTCTGCACATGTTATGTTATGTGACCACGGATGGGGCAGCGTGCACTCCATGACAGGCAGTGTCTGTGTATGCCTTGTAGCATGGGCACGCACTGATGGCCATGCCATCACCTTCCTGGCTATAGCCTCAACTGCTGGAGAATAGGAGAGGTGCCAAGTGTTGGGCCTCTAGAGAGAGTGGGAAACACAAGATCCAAGGGCCTGTGCTCACTGTGATCATGGAACTGGGACCAGGGTGGTTACTAGGACAATCCTAGTTTTCCCAACTTTCCAATGGCATTATTAATTTAAAATAGATTTCCAGGTGCTCCAGGATGCTGAAGAGGCAGTTCTTAGCAGGAGTGGACAAGCAGGCAGGGTAAGGACAAGAGCAGGGCTCACTCACGCGGTCAGTGTAGGCTCGGTGGGCTTGCACAGCCTTCCGAAGCAGCTCCACCTTCTGGTGCTCCTGGGGGTGAGTGGGAACAGAGGAAGCTGAAGCCCTGTCCTTCCTCTCCCGCCTTAGCAGCTCGCTCGCTCTGTACCTAGCACCACAGCAAGTGTTGCATTGCTACCTCCTCATTCTCTAGAGCCCAGAACTCACTTGCATGAGTGGACAGAGGCTGGCATGTCTCTTACGGATACATGGTTTTGCCTCAGTGGCCAGAAAGCTTAGAATTAAATTCATGGCTCCATCTTCTGTTAAGTTCCCTTTGCCCACTGTGGGGCTGAAATACCATAGAGGTACAATCCATTTGCAGAAAGAGGGAAGGAAAGAGAGGCCCAAGTTCAGCCTACACACCCTTGCTCCAGACCTCTCACCGGCACTTTGGAGTCATCCATGCCTTTGACAAAGGCCAGCGAGTCTATGGAGGCTGAGCGGATGGTGTCAGTGCGGCCCAGGTGAAACATGCGCAGAGAGGCACTTTCATATGTGGCACACGCCTGCCCATAGATCCTGGGTGGGAGGTGGATTTCAGTATGTCCCGTTTCCACAGGGCTGCCTATACCCCCTCTTCCCTCCTCTGTGGGGCAGGTGATCAGGCAGGGCGCACCTGTAGTATGCCAGCTGCAGGGCTATCTGGATGAAGGCATCAGGGCTTAGCTTCTCTGACTTGGGGAAGTCCTTTCCAAAGTGATGGAATACCAGCATCATGATGTCCAGGTCCTGGATCATGCTGGGGTGGAGATGTGGGAGGCATGGGTGAGAAGTAGACACCTGAAGCCTTATGGCTGGTCCTCCCCTAACAGGGCCCAGCCCTGCACTCACATGCTGATGTTCTGTTTGGCCTTCTCTATGTCGTTCTTGATCTCGGGTGTGATGTTGAACCGCAGCTTCTTAGGCATTGGCAAGGGCACCATGGGAGACCGCACAAGCTCAGGCTTTTTTCTGCATGAGACAGGGAGGCTTAAGGCTCATGCAGGTGTCACTGAAGCCCAGGAATATCCCTGAGACTAAGGTGGGAAGGAGGAGTCCCTGAAGCTAGAGGTAGGAGGTTCAGAGATTGTGGATTAGCTCTGTGAAAACTGACTTCACTCTAGCTTTCAAGAGGTCATTTGGAAGCCAGGTGGAGTAGCACACACCTTTAGTCCTACCACTTAGAGGAGGCAGAGGCAGGTGGATTTCTGAGTCTGAGGCTAGCCTGGATCAGTTAGGGAATTCCAACCAAGGCCAACCAGGCTATAGTGAGACTCTGTTTAAAAACAAACAAACAGAGGCCAGATGGAGAGGGTCCGTGGGAAACAGCCCCGTCCAAGGCCACAGAGCTGGGAAGTTAGGGCTAGAGGCCGACTTCAACACTACAGTCTCTGCAGCTTCCTTCAGCTCACAATCAAGTGTTGGCTGCTCTGCTCTTCCAGAGGTCCTGAGTTCAAACCACATGGTGGCTCACAACCATCTATAATGGCATCTAATGCCCTCTACTAGTTTGCAGACAAAGCGACATATACACAAAATATGTTAACAAAGCTTTAAAAAAAAATCGTCTAAGCCAGGCAGTGGTGGCATACACCTTTAATCTTTTTTTGTTTGTTTGTTTTGTTTTTGTTTTTCAAGACAGGGTTTCTTTGTGTAGTCCTGGCTGTCCTGGAACTCACTCTGTAGAGCAGGCTGGCCTCGAACTCAGAAATCCACCTGCCTCTGCCTCCCAAGTGCTAGAATTAAAGGCACACACCTTTAATCCCAGAACTCAAGAGGCAGGGGCAGGCAGACTTCTGAGTCTGAGGCTAGCCTGGTCTATAGAGTGAGTTCCAGTATAGCCAGGGCTACACAGAGAAGCCTTGTCTTAAAAAAAAAAAAAATCTAAAAGGGAGATACAGAGAGATAGAGACACATTGACTCTGTTCTTCAAATGAGAGTAGCATTTCTCTACATGCTGAGTCTGCCACCTGCCACCAGGAACTGGGGAATGAGGCTGGAACCACACTCACGTATACTCCATGACATGGTCCACGAGAGCAACGATGGGGGGCCCTTCCGCAGCTGCGTGCTCATAGACCATCCCACAAGAGCCATCTTCTGCCACAATGAACTGTGGATGACAAAGGACCCATCCTGTCAGCCCCAGACTCCCGGAGGAGGCTCCTTGACCCACTTGCTTTCTGGGTGGGTCTCAGAGCAAGGGTCCCTGAAGCCATCTCCAGTCTGTGTGCAGATCCACCCAAGCACTCTATGCTCACACATCTGAGAGCGATCCTCAGAGGCATACCCCAGCAGTTCTACTGCTCCTGTATATGAGCACAGAGGAAAAGTCATACCCAGACAGTGGGTGTCTGACATGCTAAAGGGCTCTGCTAGGGGTGTCAGTGGCATGAATGCCTGTAATGACAGGCTGGTTGCCTGGTAATTACAACAGCATCCAGCCTCCTCGCTTCCTTTACAAGCAGGAGGCTGGGGACGCTGGGCCTAAGAAGGGGGCAGGAAATTCAACACTTCAGTGAGCCAAGCTTTGGAGCCATGGCCCTGCCAGGTCCTCACTTGCCTGCAGTGTCTTGTCAAACCAGCGGTTGCCACTGTTGAACTTGCTGCCACCACCATGTAGCATCTGGCCTGCTACATGGTTACGGTAGACATCATCTGAGACTCTGGGCACTTGCTTGTCCAGGCACACAGTGAAGATACTCTTCTGTATGGAGTTCACCGACTCGCGATTTACTTTGTCTGTAGGAGTTGGGATAGGTATAGGGAGCCTCAGAGCGCATTGTCTCCTGCCCTGCCCTGGGCTCTCCTTGCCTCATGCCCTTCTGGAGATGGGGACTTCCCACCTTTGGGCCTTCAGGGCATGTGCAGAATTGTGAATGCAAGGTTAGAGCTTTGCCTTCAACAAATTCCTACAGGTATGCCCCATACTGCAATGGGCAGAGCCCAACACTTGGCACACTATAGATATAGAAAAGCAGAAGTCCAAGAGTCACATGGAGAGCTGGCATTGCAGTCCAGGATCCAAAACTAGCAATCAGACTCTGACAATGCCCATGGCCAATCTGGGGTTTGATGGGAGTGGTTCTGGGAGTGGAGAATGTACAGAGAAGGGAACCTCAGCCAGAACACTTGTCTAAATCCAACTTGCTACTTCACAGGTAGAAACTGGCTTTGTCAACCTGAGCCTTGGTTTTCTTATCTATAAAATAGGCTAGTGCTCTTGCTCCTTCTCCCCTCTTGCTTCTCTCCTCTTCCTCCTTCCCTTCCCCCCTCTCCGCTCTCTCCACATGGTCATGGTCGGCCTCTACTTCTATACTCTCTCCCTCTCTCTGCCTTTCTCTGCCTCTACTGCCCTCTTAACTCCCTCCCCGCTAGTACACCTGCTCCAAATTGAGAGGTTCCGATGAAATAGTGGCTGCCCCCACTTGGGGTGGGACCTATCTGGCATGTGAGGAAGCCCCTGCCCTGGAAGTACCTTTAATGAGGTTGTTATAGGCCTTGGCCCAGGTGTTTCGGTGGTTGGAGGTTAGGATGCCCACAGGCTCTTTGTTGGATTGCAGTGAGGAATTCCATATTTTCTCTAGCTGCACAAAGATCTGATCTGAGGTGAGTGGTGTCCCATCGCTGTGGTACACATCCAGCTCAAAGAACTGTGATGCCCAGACAAGGGAGAGAAGGGCTGAGTGATCTCAGGCAGAGAATGACCACTAGCCTCCCCTGGCCTTGGCAATGGAGGTCACAACCAGTACAGCCTGGCCTGGGGAGGGGCTGGGGCTGGGGCTGGGGCTGGGGCTGGGGCTGGGGGCTGGGGCTGGGGCTGGGGCTGGGGCTGGGGCCCCTCAGACAAGGCAGTGATGCCCACCTGGTAGTTATGCACCACGGTTATATGCGTTGGTGGTTTCTTTGCCTTTAAGAAGTTCACCACTGAGTCCTGCTTGGGGCCAGGCACACGGCAAGAAGATAGGATCTGATAATACTGGTTCATACACAGTGGCTGTCCTCCCAGGAACTCAACTGGCAGTGTCTCACTGTGGGAGGACAGGAAGGGGCCAGGGTAGACAGACACCTCTAGACTCCTTGGATCTGGGTAAGGGTCCTATTCCTTGGTGTCTCCATTGCCACCAGCATGAGCAAGTGTTATTAGGGTGTAAAGGTGAAAACATAGGTCTTGAGGCCTATATTTTCTAGGGATTGGAGTCCTGTTTATGAGTCACCCACAAACTGTCTCCCTCTGCCTCGTCTGTGCTTCAGTTTGTCACAGGCAACTGTGATCCATTTTGGCTAGGATGACAAGGTCACCAGGAGAAGTCTTGGGAGCTGGAGCAGAGGACTTAAATGTCCTCACTATCACCAATCACTGTCCTCAACCCCTTCCAAAGCTGGGCCAACAGGAAGTGAAAATGACATGGGCCTGCTCAGTGCCCGCACTGACACACTGGGTGCTCAGGGCTAGAGCCAGGGGTGGCTATGGTACTAGGCAGGTGTGGGCAAGGGTGGTATTCAGGTCAGGGTGGGGCTGCTCACTTGTCAATCATGGACTTGAAATCCAATACACCCTCGATGAGTTTGGCAGCAAACCTGGAGGATGAAGCAGAGATCTGAAGCCATGTGGACATCCACTGGAGGACCCTGGGCCAGGGATGCCTGCCAAGTGTGGGAAGGACCTGTGGAATCACCACTACCTCTCAGGAGACATGGGCCTAAGGAGTTCAAAGTAGACCTGCAGCAGTAAGACCCTTCTGAACTTCATCTCCAGTGGGGGATGCTGCTGGCAGGAGGGGACCTGAAAGGACCTGGGTGTTGCTCAGTAGCGGCACACTATGGCAGGATAAGAGGCAGCTGGTGACTGACTCCCACCAAGAGCCAGGCCAGCCTGAAGTATTCCTGATTGTAGATTCGTTTATTACTTGGTACAATAGTCAAGGGTACCCTCCAGGGTCCAAGGATCCCTGCTGCTATGCCCTTTCTCTTTCTGAGTCTTTGTGTTTCGATGACACTCGAGTCAACCTCTTCCTCCTTGGGCTATTCAGGGTTTCCTGGCTCACACCAACCATCTCCCAATGTCTGAGGCCATCCCCCATCCCAGTGTGGATGGATGAAGTAAGATATGTAAAATACTTTATTCAGTACTCGGGAGACGCAGGCTGAGCCCATCTGTAACCAGGAGGCCCTGGACCCTTGTTATCTGGGGGGCTCAAGATCTAGTGCATGTTGGACAATCACTCCACCACTGAGCCGCTCTTCTTTCTTCCTTCCCTCCTGGCTTCTCTCTGTTCTTGCCTTGGTCTCTTTAAGGGAAGCTGGTGCCAGTGGCAGGCTCCTGGGCAGGAGATCCCCGCTGCTAGTATTTTTATCTCTGGTAGGACTGGAACAGGGGCCAGGGCAGGTGACATGGCTGAATGTGGAAAAGGGGACTGTGTATAAAGGTCACTGTGTGGCCAACTGAGCAGAGTGGGAGGGACTCGGCACGGTTGGAGGGTGAATGATTACAAAGCCCTGGCACGAGAAGCCAGTCCTCTTAACTTGAGTTGTGACCATGGGAGATGGTCTCCTCATTGCTCTGAGCCTCAGTTTCCCCATCTATAAGATGAAGCTGTTGGTGGGGTAAAAGCACAGGGCCAAGGGCTTTCCAGTTTCCTAGGGTGCAGACTTAAGGGTTCTGGAAACACACGGAGCCCTGCCCACAGGCACTGCCTGGCCTAACACCAGTCTAAGACACTCACCGGAGCTGACCCTGTAGATCCATGAAGTCCTGCTTGGGCAGCATCACTCCTGGACTGGAGTAAATGACCACAGGCTGGCGGAACTGGAGATAGGCTGTCTTGAGCCACCACTCGGACAGCTGGACAAGGACCAGAGTAGAGCTGATCAGGAGTAAAGCACAGGCCTCTAGGGTCCTCACCCTCCCCAGGACCAGGGTCTATCGGACCCTAGTGTGCTTTGGCGTCTCTGCAGGACACTCTCCCAGCGAATGCTCAGGTTCACTGTATCCTTCCCTATCTTCTCCAACATCATCTTCCCCTGAGCTTGTGCAATTGGCACTGCCAAGAGAATAACCTGGGAGAAACTAAAAGCAAACTCAGCCAGGGAATAAACCAGTAAGCAGCTTCCCTCTTCTCTCTCTCTCTCTCTCTCTCTCTCTCTCTCTCTCTCTCTCTCTCTCTCTCTCTGTGTGTGTGTGTGTGTGTGTGTGTGTGTGTGTGTGTATGTGTGTGTGCTGCTGAGGCTTGAACCCAGGACTCCACACATATGCTAATCAGTACACATTCGGTCTCTGAGCCATCCCCTTACTCTATCTTACAAATTCCCCTTCAACAATTATAATACACTAGTAAATAAAATACATCCCTCGATATGCACAATAAAGCACAAGGAATGACATGTAAGAAGAAAGCCCTGCAAGCAGGTTTCCAGCCATCTCCAGCGGGGAATTGTCCAAGGAGCCAGCAGCCTATGTCAGGACTATGCACAAGGACTGGTGCTCCTCAGTGACCTTAGAATAGGAGGTAAGCACTGGCTTTTATCTTAAAGTCAGGACAATTCTAAGGGGGAGCCTCACTGAGAGGGTAAGTTATTGTAATAGTGAGACCATGAGGGAGGGTCCTTTCTCTGCCCCATGGATGCCATAGGCATAGCATGAACGGTACTTCAGCCTTTTGGGCTCATTACAACTTACAGTAAGGAAGTGTTTGTCCCTAACTTCCACCTATCCTCCTTTGCTTTTTATTTTATTTTATTTTATTTTATTTTATTTTAATTTATTGGTCTCACTATGTATCCTTGGCTGGCCTAGAGCTTTGCAGAGTAGGCTAGCCTCACACAGATCTGCCCATGTGTCTCCCATGTGCTAGATATGCACCACCATGCTATACCCTATCTCTTATAGGTTCCTAGACCTGCCAATGTGCTCCACACCCATCCCAATCAGCAGCAGAATGTTTCTACATAATATACATTGGCTGGCCTGTGGCATCAAGCCATTCACCCAGGGCCTGTGGTAAGAGACAAGGGAAGGTGACTTGCCATAGGCTCGGTAAACATGTAACTGCCATCTGCTGACTCATAGCCAAGGACTGGACCCCCTGAGGAACGCAGGCCTGCCCGTACATCTCAAGGTCTTCCTGAGAGCTACTGTGAGGATGTGGACTTTGGCCCACCTCTCTAGGTCTCAGCTTCCTCAGTGGTAGGAAGTGGGCAGACAAGGAAGGGTTCCCTCTCATGCAGGGGCCTTCACACCTGCACGGATTGCAGGCTACACTTTACACAAGGAGAGATGGTGCCTTCTGGCAGAGGCAGCAATGTTTCAAGGGCCCTGTGATGGCCCCAACTCTAGTCAGAGACTTTGGCTTTAAGGATTCCTTGGCTCAATGAAGTCAGAAAGCCACTAGGCCCCAGACTCTCTAAGGCCTTTTTAAGGCCTTAGACAACTTCCGCCTAGCTCCTACTTCCCACTTGTGGCTCCAGACTCCATGAGGCCCAAGGTATTTCCTGCTTTCTACTACAGTCAGCCCGGATCCACAGCTCTACCCCCGTGGAGTCTATATCTACAGATCCCACCAGCTCAGATTGAGAATATTTGAAAAACAAAAAAACCTGCATTCATACTGAATGCATAGGCCTTTATTTTCATTTGATAAACTTAAACTGTATAAATAAGCATACATATTTACCCAGCGATTATGCTGTGTTATATCATCATCTGGAGTTGACATAGGGTCCATGGGAACAGGTATTTAGGCAAGACTGAAATACTGAACTCCCTAAGGGACTTGAACCTCTGTAGCTCTTGGTATCTGTGGGGCCATGGACACTGACAGTGACTGTTTGTCACCCAGCTGTCCCCTACAGCCAGCTTCTACTTTGAGCTTCATGTTGGTAACCTTCTTCTTCCCGGTTGCTTTAAAAAGGGGATTTCCCACCCCTCAGTCCCACTGCATTAGCAAATGCAATTGGCTGTCTTCCAAACAACCTTGGCCCTCATGACTCCCTGTCTCCCTGTGCCAGGCCCAGGCACGAACACTCCCTTCTAGGAGAGGGCCTCGGCCTCGCCACTGCCCCGGCTCCTGCCCTTGCTTCCTTCCTAGCAGCTTGGGCTATCTTTTTTTCCCCTTAATCTTTATGTATAATGTGAATACAGAAATGTGTACCATGTGCCGGTGTAGATGTGTTTTATAAATTGAACTAATTTAACTGATTAGACCCAGAGCCAGGAACATGTCCAGCAACCTCAGGCTGACAAATCCCCTGTCTCAGGCTGTCCCACCAAGCTCAAGTCTACACTCCTCCCCTGACTGCCCGTCCTACTCTGAACACACTCCAGCCAGGCTCTATCCCAAAGCAGGCCCTAGTGCTGTTCCCTTTTCCTCTCGCCCTTCCTCTGACACTGCCATCCATATCTCTGCTTCTTTCCCCTCATCCCTGAGAATGGCCCACAGTCTCACACATGCTAGGTAAATGCTCTACCACAGAGCCACAGCCACAGCCAGTAGGAAGACCTTTTCAAAAATCTCCATGTAATTCCTCTGTTGAGCATGACTTCACCTGCTGATGTACAACCCTAGTTACCAGCCTTCTCCCCATGCCCCTAACTGAGTGTTAGCTCTAGGGGTGCTCTGGAGGACCCATGGGCCCCAGGTAACTGTCAGGACACTACCACCTCACTTACCCAGTTCTCCATTTTCTTGGCCCTGCGCTCCAGTCCCTTCTGCAGGCGTTCCCCTACGCCCCCTGAGGTCTGAAACTCATCCACCAGTTGCTTGGTATGAGCCCATTCTTCTTCACTCACGATGGGCTGCAGGGCCTTGAGGTAATGGTCCAGGGATTGCTGAAGTGGGGGCACAGGCAGCCTTGGCAGTGCATCCTGGTGGGCCTTGAAGCGACCAGAAACCTTCATCAAGGAGGAGGGCTTGAGGAGGCCCAAGGGTTTTACCTGTGGGATGCAGAACAACCTACTCATTCTCTCAGACTGAAGCACAGCTCTTTCCAAACTACAGTCCTAGGCCTTATATGCCATCCCCTGGGGGCAAAGACAGCTTCATGGGTGGGGCCTGCCCTGGATGCCCAGCCCTCAAGGTATAGGAGTCCCTCCTCTCAGGGGCCTACAGGTGCAGGAAGGCTAGGAAAGGGTGGGAGTGGGGATAAGTGACAATATTGAGGTAGCAGAGGTAGGGGACCTCCCACCTGTCAGGATGCACAAGACCCATCATCCTTGCCCTGGGCAGAGAGGTGGCAGCTGACTCTCTAAGCCAAAGCCCCCAACCTCTCAACCCCTGCTTCCAGCTTGAGAAATAGGAGGGAACTGGAAATGGGCAAGCCAGTGACAGCACCTCTGGGGGAGGCTTCAGCCTCTGTGCTTTCTCTTCACTGTGGGGCGATGGTAAGGGGTGTGGGCAGTGCTGCAGCAAGAGAGCTGAGTGGCCTGGCATGGAGGATGAGAGGTAGCAGAGAGAGGCAGGGGAGGGAGTCCTGGAGACTCTGGAGGTGGCAGAAAGCAAGACAGGAAGGGACCAGGCTGCTGGCACAGTGGCAGGCAAGCGGCAGACGCGCCATTCCATACCTTCTCTCTCTGCTGCTCGTCCTCCATGGCAGGACTGAGGATGTGAGCCCTGTCTGTCTGCCTGGGCTGGATCTCTAAGCCTAACTGTGCTACCAATTGGACGAGCAGAAACTAGCAAGAGCAGCCACCTGCCTGGACTGGAAAGAGAAGACAAGATTCACAATTCAGGCGTGAAGGAGCCGTGAGGCAGTAGCCACTAGCGTGGTAGCATCTAAGGCTGGAGCAGTGGTAGCTGTTGGGCTGCAGCTGCTGCTCTGCCTCTCCCTAGCCTCCAGAAGAGCAGGTAAGTGGGCTGGAAGTCGGCACTGAAGTAAGAGGAAACCTGGAACTTTCTCCTTTCTTCTTTGGATGGGCCCAGTGCCAGGGAGGCAAGCCAAAGGGTATTAAAAAATCCACCTGTCAAAATCTTCATAGATCTTTTTGATGTGGGAAAACTTGGCTGGATGGTGGAAATGGTCTGGCCGCTAACCTGTGGCCCCGAAATCAGTCCGGCTTAGGAATGGTGCAAGACAGGAGATGCCAGGAAAGGGCCACTAGTGGACAACGACTGCCACAAACCTGCCCATTGATTTCCCTTCCAGACCTAGGGGACTTTGGTGGCCACCCCTCTACCAAAATGTGTGTGTTTTTAAAATGAGTTCCGAATCATCCAGATTGGGATCAAAAGTGGGGAACATATGGGAGGCAGCAGGACTTGAGCACTTTTGGTATGGGGGACATATGGGGACAGCAGTACTTTAGTACTTTTGGTATGAATAATAAGCCAAAGGACCCCATCTGTGGGTTGGGCTAAATTTGATTAGCAGAGCCATGGGATTTGATTGTCTCCTTGCTTCAGTCTCCCTAGCATTAAAGTGCTTATGCCAGTAATGTGGTCCCAGAGGATGCTGTAAAGCAGTCTGTTGGATGGGATACAGCTTGTGAGGAGGGTCTCAGGTGCTGCCAGGACTCCTAGAAGAATTTCAGTTTTAGCTACTGTCACCCCCCAGTGTCTGACAGGGCAGTACAGTTCGCAGCTGTACAGATAGTTTGAATAAGAGAGGACAGGCACTCACCATTAGGATAGCTGCATTAGATTAGGATGGCGAGTGGCAGCCTGCCATCTCCTCCCTCCTCCTGCCTGTTTTGGGGATTTTCAGCACTAGTCTCCACCTGAAGTTCTCCTAGCAATATGCAATGGGGGCGGGTGAGCATCTGATGAACTCAAGGAGACTGGGTAGGCTTGGAGAAGTGGCTGTAGTCAGGGCAGAAGCAACAACCTAGGGCTGAGCTCTCTAGCCAGTAGCCCCCGACAGGTGTCTTGAGTCTGAATAACTGGGAGCATGAAGAAGAAGTGGAGTGTGAAGGTACAAAAGACCTGAACCTTTCTCAGTCTTCTGGGTCACTGACTCTGAGTGCCACAGGTCTTGGGTTCGATCCCATCCCCTTACCTGATCTCCTTTACCCAACTTGCAGATCGCACCCTACCAGCCGGTCTGGGGTTTTCTCGACCGTCGTCACCCTGCAGCCGGAAGCCCGCCCGTCTTGTCCCGTCCAGGGCCCTCCTGGCGTACTTACCACGGTTCTGGCAGCAAAGGCTAACATCGTCCCAGCCTGTTTGCGGACACTCGGTCCGCTCCGCCCCTAGCGCTGGGTAAAGTCTGTGCCACTGCTGGGGTGCTGGGGTCAGTGGGTTCGCGGCTCGGGCTCTAGGTTCAAGGTCGCCGAGTCACTGCCGCTAGCCAGTAGAGGCGGCCCCGCGGCCACCGGGCCCGGCGGGCTGCCGGTGGGGCAGGACTCACGGGGCGGAGCTTTGGTGGATCGCAGTCCCCGGCCGCTAGCCCCGAGCCGGGGCTGAGCCCACGCCTGGGAGTGGCCACGGAGGGAGGGAGGGCGGGGCTTGTGGGGACGGACCTCTAGCTCTGCCGTTAGCCGTGGGGTCCCAACGGCAGGCGCTGTCCAGCTCGCGCTCTCCGCCTCCGAAAGCCACCTAAGCTGTCGAGGCGGTCACGTGCGTTCAAGCCTGGTTAGTGTCCTTGAATGTCACTCTTGGAGTGGCCGGCGAACACAACAGTTGACTGGGGACTGTCTCAGATTTCTTGGGTTGAGCCATGCACAAAGATGACAGTGGCCTTGCTCTGCAAAAATACTGCTGCCATACCTATTCCCTCCATCACGCCCCACCAAAACAGACAAACAAACAAACAACCAAAAAAAAAAAAAAAAAAAGGAAAAAAAACTCGACGCCCCGCACAAATATGGCTGCCAGCTGTGCAGTTGGCTTGCAGACGGCAGCCGTTAGTGCGCATGCTCTCCGGCGCCCCGCACCAAAATGGCCGCCGCCTCTGCCGGCGCGGCCGCCGCGAGACGGCAGTTGGTGGGCATGCTCCCTGAGTGCCTCGCACCGGCATGGCTGCCGCCTTCACGCGAGTGACTGTAATTCTCGGCTTCCGGTCCTAACCAGCCGGCGCTCATTTCCCTGCTGGAAGCCTGGTGAAGCCGGGGAGAGGTGCCGGTGAACGGGGAGAGGGAACCGCGAGCATCCGCGGTTCCTGGTGGAGAAGATGGCCGAGGGCGAGCGGCAGCCGCCGCCAGGTAGCGGTTGGAGGGCCCGGGCGTGCGGGTAGGAAAGGGGTGTGGCTCGGGGGTCCCGGGCCCGAGTCTGAGGAGATCTGGAGGAGGAGGCGAAGCTGCCGGCCTGGGGGCGTTGAAGGGCCAGAGCCCTGGGCTGCAGGCGGGCATGGCGGCGGGGAGGGGTCAAGAAAGCTCTTGACCTGGTGGCCGAGTCGCCAGAGGTCGGGGCGACAGGGATCCAGGAGGCCGCGTTTTCTGAAACTCTGCACGGGTGGCCTTGGCCTCGCTCGGACGCCAGCCTCCTCCATGCCTTGCCCACCCAGCATCTCCTTCCCTCCCTCCCTCCTTCCCTCCTGCAGGCTTGGCTCTGGGGGTTTCAGTACCTGCAGAGTTAATTGAGAGAAACTACCCACGGTGTCTAAACCACTAATTTAAAAAGGCCGTTTGTACAAGATGAGAGGGTTGGTGGCATCATCGCCTGTAACTTTTATTTACACTGTGGCCTCGTTGTGGTCCTTCTCAAGTAACTAGGGCAGAGATAGAGGCCAGATGCTCCAGTAGAGAACCCCTGTCCTGGAGAAGAAAGCAGTTTGCTGACTCCGTGTAGTTAAAGAAGGACTGGAAAATTCTTACAGAGAATGGATAGGTTGGCTAAACTCAGCTCATACTTTGAAAGTGTTTGATGGTTGAGCGGTGGTGGCGCACGCCTTTGATCCCAGCACTTGGGAGGCGGAGGCGAGTGGATTTCTGAGTTCGAGGCCAGCCTGGTCTACAGAGTGAGTTCCAGGACAGCCAGGGCTACACAGAGAAACCCTGTCTCGGAAAAAAAAAAAAAAAAAAAAAAAAAGTGTTTGATGATCCTTCCACCACACTTCTGTTTTGTGGTCCCAGAGAAAGTCTCAGGAGGGAGAAAATTTGAAAATCAAAGGAGGCACCATTTCTGTGCCCCCTCCCCCCATAGATGAGCACAGTGGAATTCAAAACCAGACACTTATTAATTTATTTTTTTAAAGATTTATTTATTTTATGTATGCGTACACTATCGCTCTCTTCAGACACACCAGAAGAGGGCATCGGATCCTATTACAGATGGTTGTGAGCCACCATGTGGTTGCTGGGAATTGAACTCAGGACCAGTGCTCTTAACCACTGAGCCATCTCTCCAGCCCCCATTTATTTTAAATTATACAAAACCTCTGTGAATGTGTCTTAATCGATTTTAGTGTTGACATCAAGAG
Source organism: Montemys delectorum (assembly GCA_019843815.1). NCBI lineage: Eukaryota > Metazoa > Chordata > Mammalia > Rodentia > Muridae > Montemys > Montemys delectorum. Next base: position 42,274 of record JADRCD010208038.1, on the reverse strand, counting down.
ATAGTAGCTAAGTCAGACTCCTTTTGAAATGAGTGTCTCTGAAGATGAATAGGGAAAGGAAGTTGGGAACGAGAACATATGTACTGGAGGCAAAAAAACCCCAAAAACCAAAAAACAAAAACCAACCAACCTCAGGAAGGTTGTGGACATTTTTGAGTTACACAGATTACATGGCAAGTCACCATATGTGTCCTTTAGTAGACTGAAATTGAGACTGTTGCTCAGTAAGGGTACCTACTGCCAAGTCTGGCAGCCTAAGTTCAATCCTGGGAACCCACAGGTGGAAGGATGGAACTGACTTGAATGTTGTCCTCTGACCTCCACACACATGCTGTGGCTCACCCACACACTTGCATGTATATACATATATGTACTCTCACATGCACATGCGCGTGCACACACACACTCACAGATGTAATTTTAAAATAATTTAAAATGAGGTTTATCAAACTTTCCTCATGGAGTTGTGGTTTGTGAGTGGTCAGATGTGAGCAGAGTGTTTGGGTGTGGCAAGTACTCACTGGATGCAAACGTGTCATATATGTCACATATGGGAGGTGATAATTCAACACACTCTTGGGGGTTTGTGGGTGTGTTGGTTTTTTTTTGTTTTTTGTTTTTTTTGTTTTTTTTTGAGACAAGTATCACTGTGTATTTCCAAATCCCCTAGCACTTTTCATTTTCCTCCTGACATCCCCAGACAGGCTCTGTTCTCTGCATTTGCCGCATATCCAGAACTTGTTTAGGACTAGAACTCACTGTGTAGACCAGACTGGCTCAGAAATCCACCCGTCCCTGCCTTTTGAGTGCTGGGATTAAAGGCCTGCACTGCCGTATCCAGCTTGTGCTTTTGATACAAGGTCCCTAGCCCTGGCTAAAAATCACCTTCATAGCCAAGAATGACTTTGTGTGCCGGATCCTCTTGTCTCCCCCTTTCAAGAGCTGGGGTTACAAATGTGGGTCGCCGTGCTTAGCTGTTTTGTTTTGAGGCAGGGTCTCACTCTATGCCCAAGGCTGGCTAGAATTCGGGGTCCTTCTGCCTCCACCCACTGAGTGCTGGGATTGTAGTGATGTGCTGCCTGAACTCCTGCTCATCACTAGCTTCTGGGCTACTTTTGGGTTTTTTTTCAAGGGACATTTGTAAAACTCTTTGTGTTATAATCTTAAACTGTCAATGCAGGTGATCTAGGTCTCCAGGTTTTTTGTCAGAGGCAGCCTGAGACTGGAGAGGCTGTGAATGTGAGCTCTCTTATAGTCTTGTCTCTGAAAGCTTCTTAGCTTTGTTTGCTTGTTTGTTTTTGATTTGGGTTTGTGTATTCTGCTGACTGTGTTTCTTCAGTGACTTACTCTCCTGCCTCACAGTGATGGACTGTTTTTTGGGGACGTAGCAGGCCGGGAGGCCTTCTTCTCCGTGCAATAGTGTCTTGCAGGGCATAGGTCTTGTGCAGGAGGACTGGATTCCAAAGATGCAGTCAGCTGGTTGGTTTATAGCTTGGTTATTTGGGATAGGGAGGACATTTCCCATAAACTGCATCCCTATAAACTGTGGTTAGCTCACCAAGCTGGCTTCAAAGCTTTTTATTTAGCGTCTTACTTCAAGTAGCAATTTAGTTTTTCCAAGGGCCTGTGGGAAAAGGTGTGTGGTGGGTGGGGAAGGAGGACTGGGGGGGGGGGTGCTTCTGGACTTCACCTGCATGACCTTTCTCCTGTGCTTTACTTTTGGGTTCTGCCAAGGCTGGGAAGCTTGTCTTGCTCTTCTCTCATTTCCTAGCCTTCCCTCAGGTCTCTATGCCCTGGACTTCTCCAGGCAGGCTTCACTTGTGCAGAGCTGTTCCAGGCCCCGTGGCTTTTTGTGCTTGTAGCTATGGCTAGGTTTTAGAGGAGGGAGCAGGGCAGGCTTATGTTCTGAGGAGTCTCGCCTTTCACCCTTCCCGAGAGTTGCATTTTTAAAGGAGGTGCTCACTGAGCTACCACATCTCCAATTGCACACTCAGGTTGACACTCTCTGAAACCTTGGCAGATGCATTTGGGATGCACCTCCTTTAACACAGAGAAAAACGAATCCCAAATGCACCTGCCAAGGTTTCAGAGGAGGTACATTCTTAGCCAAGCAAAATCATTTCAGCAGTGTATAAATGCCTTCATTAAGTATTGGATACACAAAGCCCATGAATATCCACATACTAGTCTGTAAACTTACTTAAAAATAACTGGGTTTTCTGACTTTTGGGGATTTTGGAAAACATAATTTTAAAAGTAGAAGGCACTTTTAAGTCGTGCTTCCTAGAGATGACCAGCAGAGCTTTGCTGTTTAATCCTTTAATAGAATGCGAGTGGTTTTTACAAGAATGGGGTTATCCTAAAAACTGCATTTTCTTCACCTGTTAGCGTGTAGGCGTGCTTCCTATGCCTGCGACACAGATATTTATTTCTTTTAAAAGCTATGGGGTGGGGGCTGGAGAGACGGCTCAGCAGTTAAAACACTGGCTGTTCTTCCAGAGGTCCTGAGTTCAATTCTCAGCAACCACATGGTGACTCACAACCATCTGTAATGGGATCTGATGCCCTCTTCTGGTGAGTCTGAAGACAGCTACAGTGTACTCACTTAAATAAAGTAAATAAATCTTTCAAAAAAATGAAAAGCAGTACACTCACCGCCCTCCCCTGCTTGGTGGTGCACTTGGGAGGCAGAGGCAGGCCGATATCTGAGTTCCAGGCCAGTCTGGTCTACAGAGCGAGTTCCAGGACAGCCAGGGTTACACAGAGAAACCCTGTCTTGAAAAAAAAAAAGACTAGCTTCGTTTGCATAGACAGCCCCAGGGCTACATAGTGAAAGCTTTTGTAAAAAAAATATAAACAGAGGGCTGGAGAGATGGCTCAGCGATTAAGAGCACCGACTGCTCTTCCAAAGGTCCTGAGTTCAAATCCCAGCAACCACATGATGGCACACAACCATCCATAATGAGATCTGATGCTCTCTTCTGGAGTGTCTGAAGACAGCTACAGTGTACTTACATATAATAAATAAATAAGTAAATAAATAAATACAGAACTCACCAGAATTGTTGCCAGCACCACGTGGCAGGCAGCTCACAACTGTCTGTAAGTAGTTTTGCCTGACTCTATTTGGGCAAAAAACTCATACATATAAATTAAAAATAGATCTTTTGGAGGTACGGTTTTACTCGTCCACTTTCCACCATGACAATAAATGCCTTAAAACAAACAAACAAAAGATTAGTAATAATAATAACAGCTTTAATCCCAGCATTAGGGAGGCAGAAGCAAATGAATCTCTGAGTTCAGGACTAGCCTGGTCTACAGAGCAAAGTTTAAGGACAGCCAGAACAGCACAGAGAAACCGTGTGTGTGTGTGTGTGTGTGTGTGTGGGTGTGGGTGTGGGTGTGGGTGTGTGGGTGTGTGTGTGTGTGTGTGTGTGTTTTGTATATATATGTACACCAGGAATTGGGTTTGTGGGGACAGGGCTAACAACAACAAACAAATAAGAAGCATGCTGGAGGGCTGGAGAGATGGCTCAGTGGTTAAGAGCACTGACTACTCTTCCAGAGGTCCTGAGTTCAATTCCTAGCAACCACATGGTGGCTCACAACCATTTGTAATGAGATCTGATGCTATCTTTTTGTGTGTCTGAAGACAGCTACAGTGTACTCATATATATAAATAATTACTTAATAAAAAAAGCATACTAGAGAGATGGCTCGGCAGGTTAGGGGCCTTTGCAGATGACCTGAGTCTGACGCCTTGTGCACAAGTTGGGTGGCTCACTACTGTTTGTGACTCTAGCTCCAGAGGATCCAATGCCTTTGGTCTCCTGAAGACACCTGAACTCACATACATATAAATAATATAAATTAATATGAATAATATACTAAATTATTGTTTTTAATTTTGTTTTTTTTTTGAGACAGTGTTTCTTTGTGCAGCCCTGGCTCTCCTGGAATTCTGTGGAGCAGGCTGGCCTTGAACTCACAAAAATCCACCTACTTCTGCCTCTCCAGTGCTGCAACTAAAAGTGTGCACGGCACCATTGCTTGGAAATAAAATAGTTTTAAAAAATTAAAATGAGAAAAACAAAATTGAAAACGCAGAAAAACACTTGCAGGGCTTTCCATTAGACCTTCCCTGGTGATATGTGGGTGCTTCGGCTTGTTCCTGTACAGCAAGGACCTTTGGGTATATTTTTGTCTCTGATCACCTGTAAGGTAAACTGCTCAGTGGAGCTATGAGCCCTCCGGCCACTGTTGCAGTTTTTCCTGAAGAAGAGCGTGGCGCTGCTCCACAGCCATCCTGTGGCACCCTCTGAGTGTCCCAGGAGAGCTCTACCTCTCCTCAAACTGGTGCCACATGGCTTGGATCTTCCAACCTTACCTGGGAAAAGACCTTATCGCATAATCTATAATTTATCTCTTTTTGCTTATTCAATTATATTGATGATTTTTTTCAGCTGTTAGTTGCAGTTTATATTTTTAAATTTTTTTCCTGTGGAAGTAAGTATAAAGGTCAACCTCTTCTTTTTCTTTTCTTTCTTTTTCATGTTTTTTTAAAAGACAGACTCAGGCTACCTTAGAACTCACTATGTAGCCCAGACCAGCTTCCAAGTTGATGATTATCCTCCTGCCTCAGCCTCCCAAATTTTGAGACTCTAGGCAAGTGCTTGGATTATAGGTGTATGACACTGTGCCTGCTTATTTTGTTTTTTTTTAACCTTATTTTTTTGGAAGATTTATTTATTATTATATATAAGTACACTGTAGCTGACTTCACACGCACCAGAAGAGAGCATCAGATCTCATTATGGATGGTTGTGAGCTGGGATTTGAACTCAGGTCCTTCAGAAGAGCAGTCAGTGCTCTTAACCACTGAGCCATCTCTCCAGCCCCACTCTTATTCCTTATTAGTGAACTCCATGAAAATTTTGAGTTAATTTACTGATATGACAAAATTAAAAAAAAAAAACCCTAAAAAGAAACTCATACAATATTTTAATTTACTTCATTTATTTTAGATTGTTTTAATTTGTCAAAATGGCTGTGATTTTGAGTTTAGTGATTATATTATTCCTCAGGGAGAGAGATTAAGCTAAAGGTTTTTCTGGTTACTGGCTCAAAGATATACTGATTTGGGAGAAAGGTTTTGTTTTTGCATTTTTAGAAAAGGTAATTAGTATCTATAAAAAAAGCAAAACTCGGGGCTGGAGAGATGGCTCAGTGGTTAAGAGCACTGACTGCTCTTCCAAAGGTCCTGAGTTCAAATCCCAGCAACCACATGGTGGCTCACAACCATCTAAAATGAGATCTGATGCCCTCTCCTGGTGTGTCTGAAGTCAGCTACAATGTACTTACTTATTAAATAAATAAATCTAAAAAAAAAAAAAAAAAAAAGAAAAGCAAAACTCTAAAGACTTGTGATTTATCAGTCAGATTTATATTAATAAACTCTCACCCCAAAAGACGCCCACACAATAAACTCAAAACTCAATTCATATAAACACAAGCTACACCCCTAGATGGAGCAAACGCACCCTACTTATTATTTAATCGTCTATCTAAAAAATCCCCCATACTTATGCCTCAAGACTATGTGGTTCTGGCTCCTCCTCTTCTCCCATTGTTTCCATCTTATCTCTTCCTCTCCTTCCCTTCTTCTCCGTCCCTATGTCCTCTCTATACTAAATCTCTAAAAAGTCTCAGCCCTCCTTCCTTTTCCACTGCCCAATCACAGGCTCTCACCTTATCTTGTGTCTGCCCTCACCTTCATATAGACAACAATCCACATCTTCGCCTGGCTCTGTCATTTTAAAAGCAAGACTCCAACCCTTGAGTTCAAGAAAAATCTAGTCAAACCCACCAGCTTCCAGCCTTTCATTTCAGAAGGAGTGAAACAGCTGGGCACACCAGGGAGGTGACTCAGCTGGTGAAATGCTTGCCACACAGAATGAGAACCTGAGCTCAGATCCCCAACAGCACAAATGACCTCCGGCCTCTGCTTACACACATACTGGCACACACAGATGTATAAGCACATGCACACAAAGTGACTGGCAATTTTTCTTTTTTTGTTTTTTTGTTTTTGTGGGGTTTTTTGTTTGTTTTTTTGAGACAGGGTTTCCCTGTGTAGCCCTGGCTGTCCTGGAACTCACTCTGTAGACCAGGTTGGCTTTGAACTCAGAAATCTGCCTGCCTCTGCCTTCCTGAGTGGTGGGATTAAAGGCGTGCGCCACTGGCAATTTTTCTAGTATCCACTCCCTAAATGGAGACAATACACTTAGAAAACCAAAACCAGGGGCTGGAGAGATGGCTCAGCGGGTAAGAGGACTCTGACTGCTCTTCCAAAGGTCCTGAGTTCAAATCCCAGCAGCCACATGGTGGCTCACAACCATCCATAATGAGATCTGATGCCCTCTTCTGGCATGTCTGAAGACAGCTACAGTGTACTTATGTATAATAAATAAATAAGCAATCAATCAAAAAAAAAAAGGAATAAGAGTAGATGTTATTATGTTATCTGTCTATTAGCTCTCTACCTAGAGTCATGGACTTTTATTTATTAATATTTTTATGTTATCTATTTGTTATGTTTTTTATTTGGAGTTATAAACTTTTATTAATATTTTTATATCTGTTATTTTTTATCTGGAGTCATAGACATTAATATTGTTTATAGTAGGCAATCATTTTTTTTAAAGATTTATTTGTTATTATACATAAGTACACTGTAGGCCAGGCAGTGGTGGCACATGCCTTTAATCTCAGCACTTGGGAGGCAGAGGCAGGAGGATTTCTGAGTTCTGAGTTCGAGGCCAACCTGGTCTACAGAGTGAGTTCCAGGACAGCCAAGGCTACACAGAGAAACCCTGTCTCAAAAAACCAAAAAACATATAAGTACACTGTAGCTGTCTTCAGACACTCCAGAAGAGGCATCAGATCTCATTACAGATGGTTGTGAGCCACCATGTGGTTGCTGGGATTTGAATTCGGGACCTTTGGAAGTCAGTGCTCTTAACTGCTGAGCTATCTTGCCAGCTCCACAATTATTGTTTTTTATTTAAAGTCTTAAAAGTAAATAATTTTAATCTTATAAATTTATAGTTTAATTAATATCTGTCCCAACAAGTAGGTAGTTTTTATTTTTTATTTTTATTTTTTGTTTTGTTTTTCGAGACAGGGTTTCTCTGTGTAGCCCTGGCTGTCCTGGAACTCACTCTGTAGACCAGGCTGGCCTCGAACTCAGAAATCCGCTTGCCTCTGCCTCCCAAGTGCAATCCACAACAAGAGATCTGAGAGATGAGTGGTTGCTACATGGGGCTAGCCATGGAGGCAGTGAGACCTCCGGGGCCAGAGACTAGCTGGCGCTAAGTCGGATGGTGTGCACACCTTTAATTCAGCACTTGGAGGGCAGAGGCAGGTGGATTGAAGTCTACAGCCTGGTCTACACAGTGAGCTCCAGGACAGCTAGTGGCTTCACAGAAAAACCTTGTCTGGCGGGGGGGGGGGGGGGGGGGGGGGGGGGGGGGGGGGGGGGG